>BQNB010075224.1:22500-31539 GCA_026074375.1 Tanacetum coccineum | reverse complement strand
CTATACGACATCTTCTCTATAAAACTATATTAGGTTTGCATGAGATTTTGGAGTATTTCTAGCTGAGATCGTTGATTGTGTGCAGAGACGAAACCATGATTTTTAGTTAAAGGAGGCCGGTCATGATTAGGGGTGGCTCGGCACCCACTAGTCACCCTACTAGCTCCACCCCTGATTGTGTGATCTTGTATTAGGAGTAATAAATATGTGATATTTTTTATCCCTTTTTTTAAGACGTTAACAATTATTAATCATGTCATAATTAGCCGTGCTTCCATTGGTTAATTGATTTTATGATGCTAGTTAAGCTTTGTTCTTCTTTAATTAGATAGGTAGATAGATTATATAGCGAAAATAAATATGTGTTGAGTAATTTTTTCTTCGAAGGTTTGGCTATTATGTATAAAACCTTCTTATTTAGACAAAAACATCTTTTTTTTTTGCTAGATACGTGATGGATTTTTATATTAGACAAACAAAATTTTTAACTTTTATAAGTAATAAAAACTGTATTTATGTTGAATATAAAAATTATAATTAATTCACAAATCAATTTGTAGCTGATAATTAAATAGTAATAGCTAGTGAATAGTATTGTAATTTTTTTCCTTTCTATATTTATAAGAATAATACGTGGTGTCTAATTTTGTAACAAAATTTAAATTGGATTTTTTTTCCAACTTACAAAAGTTAAAAATGATTATTCTTATCTTTTAGTTTCCTTTATTAGATTTGAAAATGCAAATTTTCTATTTTGTGGATAATTTGAAAGCAATCTCCAACACTTTTTTTTACAAAACATTTTGTGAAAAACAATTTCAACTAGACGTGCCATGAGTGTCTTCCTCCAACTATAAACGCAACCTTAAATTTTAGTTATTATTTTGGCTATTATAGAATTGTTGTATATATGTTGATTCAGATGTTACTATTGGTTTACTAGCTTGCTCTTTAACTCATAATGGCAGACGACAATAACTACCTAGATTATGTAGATAGTTATGTAGTACTAAACCTTGACAAGTCCCTTAAGAACTATAAAAATTTCTTGGTTAGGATGAGGAGGGTGAGAAGGTCAGTTCCCAACGACGGTGAGTTAACGAGTGAAAATCAATGTAATATTATTTTAAAGTATCGTGGGACAAAATTGACGTTTAAAATGAACACACATGACTATTACTTACATGGGTATAAGGACAACAGTGACAAAATGTGGGAATTGAGAATATCAAAGGATAAAGTTAAGAGGCTGAGGGATTCAAATCCGGCAGGCATTGGCCTTACGTATACAAAACTAAAAGGTCTAAAAATCAATAGAGGCAGCCTTATATCCGCGTTTAGTTTTGGATACGTAAGGCCAATGCCAGCCGGATTTGAATCCTCCGTCCTCTAACTTATCCATTGATAATCCAATTCCCAAAAATGTCAATGTTGTCCTTCAACCCATGTAAGTCATAGTCATGTGTGTTTATTTTAATAAACTGTCAATTTTCCACCCACAGATACTTTAAATAATAGTTCCCATAGAATTTCACTCTTAACTCACCGTCATTAGGAACTTGACCTCTCACCTACCTCATCTAACTCAAGAGAATTTTAAGTTCTTAAAGGACTTGGTTAAGGTTTAGTACCACATAACTATCCGCGTAATCTTGGTAGTTATTGTTGTCTGCCATTATAAGTTAAAGAGCAAGCTAGTAAACCAATAGTAACCTATGAATTAACATATATACAAAAATTCTATAATAGCCAAAATAATAACTGAAACTTAAGGTTGCCCTTGATTGCGGGTAGAATGTGAAGCAAATTATGCCTTTCCACTATATGTCGTGTTTCATGGTTTGGTGGTTTTTGTAGTTTTGTAGTTTATGTTTATATTTAGCTTATATCCCGCATAGCCCTAAAAGGAAAACATGTAAGCTGATAAGATCATTTATAGCTCAAGATTGATTAGATCTTATATATCTAGGATGAACAATAACAATGATTGATAACACGCAGCGGAATGATAAAGAAAACAATCAAAGTTATCACAAGGTTTTCTTTATTGAACGTTTCCAATACCCCAACTATAATTTGGGGCGCTACACTAACAAACTAAGTAGTACAAACGACTCTTCATCAGTCGACTTCTATCATAACATCTAGACTCTACATTAAGGAAAGCTCAAGTTTTCTATGGTTGGATTTTTTCTAAATGCCTGTAACCTCCTTTAAAATGCAAAAGAGAGTCATAGGCTTACAAGGAAACATACTTAATATATTAAAGAGAGAATCAATAAATTATCTTCTATTAATATCATTCTTATCTTCTTTTGACCAAATCGTTATATTCATCTACATCTTGTAGAACTTTATGATGACAATTTTGGTTCTCTTTTTTTCCATCTTGTTCTCATTCTTTTATTTCACTTGTCCTCATACAAATCAAGAAATCCCGAACAATCTTCCCCTAATTGATGATGACAAAACAAACAACAGTCCGTATGAACTTCACATAAAGCCAAAGCATCCCCGGAAGTTAAGATGAAATCAACTCCCTGAATGAAACAAAATCTTTAAAGCTTCCCCTAGACTTAAGATAAAGAAAAAAGAATCCTTGACTATGTACACCCACACATAATAACTGGCAAATTCCAAATCTCTGTAGTCTTCATCACCTTTTGTAATCATCCCAATAGTGGTTTTTTGTTAGATATCAACTTTAAAACAGGGGGACGTCCCCTCAAGTGGGCATGTAGATGTATAAACAATTAATCAAAAGCCTCTCCCCTGAAACCCATATGTTTACCATCTCTTGAATCTCAAACTCTGTAGGCTCTATGTAGTGATCACTGATGAAGAAAACTAATTATAACGAATTTGATGATGAAGTAGAATCTCCCAAACTTGTGTCTTATGTCCTGCACTGTCCACGTGACGTCGAACTTATAAATAAATCTGTGAAATATAAGTAGACCGTAACCTCTTGACAAAAATCCTCATCTTCTATGAGACACATACTAAGTGATAGCAAATGTGAGCATTGAGCACCTATAAGAAAAATCACACACCTTTGCTAGATTTTGACAAGTCTTCGTCAACACCATTTAAGCACGAACAAGTTATCTTAAAAGCTAACCACAACTTTAAGATATGATAAGACACGCACCTGTGAAACCCAACTACAACATCAAATAAACAATAATCAACTGTCTTCGTAATCACATCTTCAAATAATCTCTAAACCGAGCCTTAAATCAATAAGAATAAACTGTTGTTTGAAACAGTTCTATCCAAGATCCAAAACCGTGAGTCACCTGATATCTGATACAGCGTAACCGATACAATCAAGCTAGTGTCGGATAGTACTAAGTGTACAAAATTTATATCTCCATTGACGCCACTCTAGCATTACAAATACTTTTCTCGGAAAGACAAAGGCAGTATAAACATAAACTTGAAATTATAACCTTATTCTGAGCAATCAGCAAAAATACTCCGAAAACAGTACTAATATTCTTTTGCATGCGAATCCATATGCACGAATAGTAAAATAGTATTAATATATGGTGGAGCCCAAACAACAGTATTAATATTAGGAATCCGCAGCCCATTCTTTAAATTTGTAGCATCACGTATACTTGGTAATATCATGAATCATCCAATAACGTTACCAAATAACCATGACATATATGGGAGATATTATGGGATCAACCACAATCCCTAAAAATCAGGGATATTCATATCAACACAAATCCCATACCATATATACTGCCATACCATATCAGCCAATAACCACAACCAAGACCACGTTCTGCATATATACATACACAAAGCTCAAACAGTAAACCCTACTATTGTAAACATGAACCATACTATTATTTTACATGTTTCTGCAATTTTCCTGCTCTGCTGCTTTTGTAATTAAATCCATACATGAATTAGGGTTTTGTGCTTTCATTCTTTTCACTCGAAACCCTAATAACCACATCTGCTCTTCATCTTTTGCTGTTGTTGATGTTGTTATCACATCAAAAACAACAGCTTACCTGCTATTATATAACCTCTTGTTGCTGCTAACCAAGAGTACCCTACAACAATATGTAGTCACTTCTTGCTACATTAGGGTTTAAATGAGTTTGTTGAGAGCTTTTATGAGCTTCCTAATTAATGAGCAACACGTGGATCTTCTTGCAAACCAATAAAGAACACTATGAATGAATAAGAAAATCACATACCCGCTGCTTCTTTCAAAAACGATTACTAGATCCAAAGTGAAAAACCCTAGACAAAATTAGGGTTTCATCAGATAAAGATTAATCTTTACGGATCATGATCAAAAAGCCCATATAAACCAAAACTCTAATTGGAACATTGAGACCCGACCTAGAATAATATGCCATAGAAAAATCGTGATCAAGTCATAATCACCACAACAGATCTGAAAAGAAAGATATACAAACCCTAATTGACTAGGGTTTGATCAATTAGAACACAACGGGTCAAAAGAAACCCAAATAAATAGTAACAAAGCTTACCAATCATATTGCATACCCAAGCAGGTAGAGAGGACGATCATAAGCATCATTATATCAACATAACTTCAAAATCCCATTAAAACTTTTAACCACCTCGATTTCTTGAAAATTAGAGTTTTAAGGTTTCCACAAAAACCTTGTAGATCCTAGATCGAGAGTCACTTGGCTCTGATACCAATTGATAAGATCGTTTATAGCTCAAGATTGATTAGATCTTATATATCTAGGATGAACAATAACAATGATTGATAACACACAGGCAAATGATAAAGAACACAATCAAAGTTATCACAAGGTTTTCTTTATTGAACGTTTCCTAATACCCAACTATAATTTGGGGGATACAACCAACTAACTTTATTATGGTGTACTATTCGAACTCTCATTCCTCAACTTGCTATCTAACTATCAAGACTTCTCATTAGGAGAGCTCTAATTTTCTTTATGGATGATTTTACTAAATGCATGGACCTCCTTTATAGCAAAGGATCTAGGCTACAAGGAAAACTAATTAAATATATTAATGAGAGAATCAATTAATTATCTTCTCACTAATATTCATTCTTTTCTTATTTTGAAGACCAATCTTTTATTTTCTTCTACATCATGTAGAACTGTCATGATGACAATTTTGTCCTTCTGTTTCATCTTGTTTCATTCTTTTATTCACTTTGTCTCATCAAATCAAGAATCCCAACATAAGCACTCCTTCTCCTTAAAAGGAGGTACAAGGATTTGGTGTAGGATATGGTTTTATATTTTGATATTGATAATTCTCTATATGTCGTGTTTTGTTGTTTCATGGTTTTTGTAGTTTTATAGTTTATGTTTATATTTATCTTATATCGCGCATCGCCATAGATGGAAAACATGTAAGCACTCCTTCTCCTATAAAAGGAGGTGCAAGGATTTGGTGTAGGATATGGTTTTAGCTAATAAGGACTATTTTTAGAAGTGATTTTGAAGCATATGACTTGCCACTTGTAGTCCAAAATAAAGAATTTGTTCCTTCAATAGTTGAAGTATGATGCCACTGGGGCCCTCGTAGGGTTAATCAGATGTATGTGAGGCCGGCACCCAAAACTAAGGTATATATGATCTCAATGATTTTTGGCTAATCATGATTTAATTCATATATACGAGAAACAAAATTGTTAAATAATGGAATGACTTAGATCCATATCATTTTTTAACACGGTATCAGAAAGAAAGGGATTGTAAATACTTAAATCATTTAACTATGACTTTATGGAAGTACACTCACGTATTTTTGGGAACATTGGCGTGTTGCTAGACGCTTACCAATGTTATTATATTATTTAAGACATGTCCAAGTGGAGCAGTTTGGGATATGTACTAATATCAAATAATATATGTACGGGAAATTACGTGAGCCTATGGGGGCACACACGTATACACAGATGATACATTTATTAATGTAATTAATATATTGAATATATTAATTATATTAATATGTTTCATGAAATATTAAGACCGGTCAAACTAAAAAGGTATAAGAGAGGAGAGTGTAAATTAATGAAACTTAAGGAGGTGTTGTATTATAACTTGAAGACCAAGTCATTGGGTTATATATACTCCCCTAACTTTCATAAATCAGACTACATGATATAAGATATACATACAAAAGGTCAATCGACTCACAACCCTTCTGAACCTACGATACAGGTAACAACTAATTATGTTTCTTGTTTTCTCCCTGTTCGGCAAATCAAAGAACAAGAATCATAATGTTTGCTTTATATCTACGTATGCATGTAATAGTTAATATGCATGCAATATATTTAATTGCATCTGCATATAACTTCACTTTATACATGCGATCTGGTTAAGATCGTGACATTCGTGTCTAATGACGCCAAGATCCACAAAACCCAATAACCAATTTTGTGTTGGGATTGGGTTTTTTTTATTCGTGAAGAAATGACTAGCATCGTTACGTATCACGTGACTGTGAAGTGTATGCTCACACAAAGCGGTTATCTACGTTGATAAATTGTTTAGTTGCGTGTATTCGATTTTATATACACACGGGTATATTCAGAACGGTGTTTCGTTAAATTTTTAAAAGGTAACGCTAATTTGATCCCTTTGTTAAATCACACTATTCTTATACGTGTTTTTATTTAATCTTTCCGGCTGCGAACTAGTCGTGATATATTTAATGTTAAATAGTTATAAAAAATCCAACAAACACTTAACATGTACATGACCCAAAAACGTGCAACTACATGTTTAAAAGCCCAGCAACCAGGCAAATAGATTTTATTGCCCGTCTGCATATTAGCATGACACGGTTAAAAGTAAGAACGAGTAATATATAGAAAACATACCAAATTTGATATGGAATAGTTGCTTTTTATCAATACATGCCGCCTTATTAAACATAATTTGAAATATATAAATAACCCATTAGCCTATGCGATCCTAATAAAAAAAGAAAAAAGGTCCCATTATCCATATTATGAATATTTAAAAAGTTTCGATCACATTCGTCATTCTAGTAATCTTTTTGGAGGTATGTATTTTGTATGTCTTGATGTTTTAATTCATAATTCTATGATGTTTGATTTTATCCATGTAAGAAACTAACTCATGCATGCATACTTATTTTTCTCTCTATATGACTATTGACTAAATTGGAGTAACAAAAGAGTACCTACATGTCTAAAGTTTAAACAAGATAACGAATTATAATGGCTTCCCTTGTTTTATTGCTTTTATCGTATTTTTCGAAAGGAAGTATTGGCTCTAAAAATATTACTCCGACCTGAAACTATACGACATCTTCTCTATAAAACTATATTAGGTTTGCATGAGATTTTGGAGTATTTCTAGCTAAGATCGTTGATTGTGTGCAGAGGCGAAACCATGATTTTTAGTTAAAGGAGGCCGGTCGTGATTAACGCAAAACATTATAGTGATAAGTAACTCATGAGATAAGTACATTGATTAGGGGTGGCTGGGCACCCACTAGTCACCCTACTAGCTCCACCCCTGATTGTGTGTGATCTTATGTTAGGAGTAATAAATATGTGATATTTTTTATCCCCTTTTTTTAAGACGTTAACAATTATTAATCATGTCATAATTAGCCGTGCTTCTATTGGTTAATTGAGTTTATGATGCTAGTTAATCTTTGTTCTTCTTTAATTAGATAGGTAGATAGATTATATAGCGAAAATAAATATGTGTTGAGTAATTTTTTCTCCGAAGGTTTGGCTATAAGTATTGAAGCCTCTAATATAGAGACAAAAACTTCTTTTTTTTTTGCTAGATTACTGATGGATTTTTTATATTAGACAAACAAAATTTTTAAACTTTTAATACAAAATAAAGAAGCTAAATTATGTTGGAATGTAAAAATTATAAATTAATCCATAAATCAATTTGTAGCTGTTAATATAAATAATAGCTCTATTTAAATCGTAAGTTGTCCTGTTATTTTCTTTTTTATAGTTTTTTTTTTTTTTTTATTTTATTTTGTTTTTTTTTTTTTTGTGGTTTTTATGGTTTACTGTATTTTTTTTTATTTTTTAGACTGTTTGTTTTTTTTTTTTTTTTTTTTTTTTGTATTTTTTTTTTTTTTTTTTTTTTGTTTTTTTTTTTTTTTTATTTTTTTTTTTTTTTTTTTTTGTATTATTTATTTTTTTTTTTATTTTTATTTTTTTTTTATTTTTTTTTTTTTTTTTATTTTATTTTTTTTTTTTTTTTATTTTTTTTTTTTTTTTTTTTATTTTTTTTTATATTTTTTGTTTTTTTTTATTTTATTTTTTTTTGATTTTTTTTTTTTTATTTTTTTTTGTTGATGTTTTTATTTTTTTTTTTTTTTTTTAGCTGGTGAATATTAACTATTTCCTTTCTATATTATAATTAAATCCACAATCAATTATGTAGCTAAATTAAATAGTAATATCTAGTTAATAGTATTGTAATTATTTTTTTCCTTTCTAATATTTATAAGAATAATACGTGGTGTCCCCTAATTTTGAACAATATTTAAATGGATTTTTTCGCAACTTACAAAAATTTAAAAAATGATTATTCTTATCTTTTAGTTACCTTTATTAATTTTAAAATGCCCAAATTTTCTATTTTTGTGGATAAATATGAAAGCAATCTTCAACACTTTTTACAAAACATTTTGTGAAAAACAATTTCAACAAGATGTGCCATGTAGTTGTCTTCCTCCAACTATAAACGCAACCTTAAATTTCAGTTATTATTTTGGCTATTATAGAATTGTTGTATATATGTTGATTCATAAGTTACTAGTGGTTTACTAGCTTGCTCTTTAACTCATAATGGCAGACGATAATAACTACCTAGATTATGTGGATAGTTATGTAGTACTAAACCTTGACAAGCCCCTTAAGAAGGATAAAAATTTCTTGGTTAGGATGAGTAAAGTGGAAAGGTCAGTTCCCAACGACAGTGAGTTAACGAGTGAAAATCTATGTAATGTTATTTTAAAGTATCGTGGGAGAAAATTGATGTTTAA
>BQNB010075224.1:0-15000 GCA_026074375.1 Tanacetum coccineum | reverse complement strand
TTCACATTCTCTTTTTGGTTTAACTTATGTCCAGCCAATTGATTTTGTTGTTTGAACTTGTCGATTCTTGTTAGAATGACTAGACATATGTCTGGAGTCATGTCGCCTAGAGGTCATTGAAGAAAATTGAAGTGAAACTGACAGTAAGAAATTATGCAGTAACGTGATTGCCTAAAATGGGTCTACACGGGCAGTAAGAATTTACAGAATTATGCAATTCTGCAATGGCCTATCTAGAGATGGCAATTTCTATATGTCCAATTGGGTTGTGTTTTATCTCATGCAGGTCAAATTAAGAATAAATAAATAAAGACTGGCTACAAATGGAGCACGGAACATGTCAAATGGGTCAAACGGGTAGAAAGTCCCTCAATTTTTAATGCATACAACATTCCAAAGCGCTAATAAAACATTCTGTATTACTATTAAATTTGCTTCTGTAATCATAATTAGCACATTAATTGCTACAGTATAAAAACAGATGAACAGAAAATGTTGGGAGGGTAAACCCGACCCAACCCTTTTCGACCATCGATAAAAAGGAACTGTTACCTAGGCCCGACCCTCCATCTTGCTACATCTAACCTATGTTTTGACCGAACTAGTGTCATCTAATTCACGACCAAAGCCAATGTGGATACAATGTCCGTGACACTCATCTTGTGTACATCTTGCCTAGTCTAGTATTTTGCCTGGTAACTTGCAGCAACTTTTGCTGTCCTCTTACAAAATTTACCTTTAAAGTCCAAATGGTACTTTTCAACATGATTACTAGTTTATTATAAAAAAAAGCCACCATTTATCATATCATTTGTCATGACAAGTGACTCTTATATTAATAAGTACAAGTACATTACACCAAAACTTGATTTACTAAACAACAAAAGACCCACACAGATATGCAGCTCCTGACAAACACATTCGGTTAACATAGTAAATAGTTTACCAAAGAAGATATCATCCGCAAATGTTTTTATCAAGAAATTCCTTGTTATACATGTATATATATACGTCTGTGGGTGTGTGGACGATTTAAGATTACAAATTTTCAACAAGCTAACGGTTTCAGATGGCGAAAAAAGGGGGAATGTTTCACTATGCAGATGGCATAGATAAGCTTCTTATGTTATGCGGTACAATAGGTTGCATTGGAGATGGTTTAATGTCTCCTCTTACGATGATAATCCTTGGCGGAATTATAGATGAATATGGAGGTAGTGGACCTAATTTCTCAAATGATGTGGTAGACAAGGTATGGTTTTTTTTTTTTCTTAAAGATTTTTATTACAAAGTTTCATTTTGTTTGTACGAATTAATTTTAATACCTTCTATCTTATAAATGAATAAATTACATCATTACCTACAAGTTACCTTTTATCTTACAGTATGCGCTCAAGCTGCTCATTCTTGCAATTGGCGTTGCAACAGCAGCTTTCATAGGTAAGCTTTATAGTAGTACTTAGAGTTAGAGGTGACATGTAAAAACGGGTCCATGCCAAAATGGGTAATTTTGTACGGGTTAGTTCGGGTTGACCCACAACATTTTTTGTCCAAATTTTACAAAAACCGATTATAAATAATTATGTGTTATATGATTACTGATGTCTTATTATTTCATCAATAGCCTAAATTCGTTAATAAAGCAAAAATGGAATTTGTAGCATTAAATATATTATACACATGACAACTATCGATGCGTTTCATTTTTAGGTACTTTTTTTACCTGTTTGACCCGTTAGATTCAAAACAAGAACCAAATTAAAACATTCATCAGTAAATAAGTCAAAGTTTTCACCTCTGTGAGTCCTGGCTGCAAGACAAAGCTTGTGTCAGATTCGAAATCTGTTAAAGAAAAACAGAATCCTTTGTCACAACCACATAGTTCTTGTGTTGATTCTAGTATTAAATGAGTTTGCAGAAGGAATTTGCTGGACCAGAACTGCTGAAAGACAAACATCGCGTCTAAGGATAGGGTACCTCAAATCCGTACTCAGACAAGAAGTCGGGTTTTTTGACACACAAGTTGGCTCTTCCACAAATTTCGAAGTCATTTCAGCCATATCTGGTGACGCTCAGCTGATTCAGGACGTCATGGCTGATAAGGTAATTTCTTCATATTCTTTCTCTTACTTCTTGTGTAGAGGTGCAATTTCTATCAATTTACCTATAGACAGGTTGCTTTGGATTATGTTTATCTCTAAGAGGTCAAACGGGTAAATTTTTAAGAGCTAGCTTCGAAGGAAATAAATCAAAAGTTGACCAAAGTGTGCTTTTTATGCATAAAACCTCGTAAAAAATGTAACTTTTTTAAGACCTCAGTTATAAAAGATACTCATCATTAACCCAAATTTCATGCAGATACCCAACTGTATGAGCCACATCTCAGCACTTGTATTCAGTATTGTAGTTGCCTTCATACTTTCATGGCGACTGGCTGTGGCTTCGCTTCCTTTTGCAATTTTATTTGTGGTTCCTGTGTTAGGCATTGGGGCATCACTAAAAGGCCTAGCAATGAAGATGAAGGATGCATACGATAAAGGTGGTGGGGTTGCAGATCAGGCAATATCATCAATCCGAACTGTTTACTCGTATGTTGGGGAACAACAAACGATTAATAAGTTCAGTCATGCACTTGAGACAAGTATGAGATTAGGGATAAAGCAAGGACTTACCAAGGGTTTGATGATTGGGAGCATGGGTATGATTTTTGTGGCTTGGGCATTCGTTGCTTGGGTCGGAAGCTATCTTGTTACTGAAAAAGGAGAAAGTGGTGGGAAAGTCTTTGTTGCAGCTATCTGTATCATCATGGCTGGGCTGTAAGTCACTCCGCACACATCATTAACATTTTCAAAGACAGTAAAATATAATTTGAACTCACTCCTATATTTGTCAAAAATTGAACATCCCTCCTAAATTCATCAATAACTGAACTCCCACTCTTTTTGATGAGCGATAAATTTACTCATACCCCACATTGGCAAATTGGTGATTTTGGTTAGCTTTCTTAAAAAGTTTCCCATAAGAACAATCATCAATGTATATCATGAAATGGGCCAACTTAGATTACTAGAAAAAAAAGTTCGATTATTTTGCAAAGAGCAATGTTATATCCTCTCCTATTTAATGTGCCTACTTATCCTCCTACCCATACAATCATGTAACATCAAATGCTATACTCTCATGGATTTTATTTTATTTTTTACAGATCAGCTATGAGTGCACTGCCTAATGTCCCATTTATTTCAGACGCAAAAATTGCTACAGCAAGAATGTTTGAGATGATTTCTCGCGTACCTCTCATAGATTCCGAAAGGGTTAAGGGAAAAACAATACCATCTGTGAGGGGTGACATTGAATTTAGGGGTGTTGAATTCTCATACCCATCAAGACCAGATACCCCAATCCTTCAAGGACTCGACCTACTAGTAAAAGCTGGCAAGACAATAGGTCTTGTGGGGGGTAGTGGATCTGGGAAGTCGACGATTATATCTTTGCTTGAAAGATTTTATGACCCTGTCAAAGGAGATATCCTTCTTGATGGGCACAGAATAAAGGGTCTTCAGCTTAAATGGTTAAGATCTCAAATGGGGCTAGTGAATCAAGAGCCTGTACTATTTGCAACATCCATTAAAGAAAACATACTTTTCGGAAAGGAAGGCGTTTCAACAGAACTTGTTGAGCTTGCAGCTAAAGCAGCAAATGCACATGATTTTATCATCAAGTTACCTGATGGTTATGAAACTCAAGTTGGCCAATTTGGGATTCAGTTGTCGGGTGGGCAGAAGCAAAGAATTGCTATAGCAAGAGCTTTGCTTAAGGAACCGAAAATCCTTTTACTTGATGAAGCAACAAGTGCTTTGGATTCAGAATCTGAAAGAGTTGTTCAAGAGGCACTAGACCAAGCCTCGGTTGGAAGAACGACCATCATTGTTGCACATCGTCTTACAACAATCCGTAAGGCAGACAAGATTGTGGTTCTCAAATCGGGGAAAGTTATTGAGTCCGGTTCGCATGATGACTTAATGATGAAGAATAGTGGAGAAGGTGGGGCCTACTTCCAAATGGTGCAGTTGCAGCAATCAGCAACACAGAATGAATCCTTTAATAGTCCTTGTACACCGGTGGGACACCGAAACAATCAAAGAAACTTTAATCCCCAAACACCAAGGACTCCCAGTAGTCCAAGATCAAGCTTCCAAAATAGCCCAATGTCCCCTTTTAGTCCAGCGATTTCTATTAGTATGGCTCATTCTGTCCAAATGTATTCTTATGAAGACAGTGATGATGAATACTTCGACACCATAACGAATCCTAGTCCTTCACAATGGCGCCTGTTACAGATGAATGCTCCTGAATGGAAACGAGCCGTTCTTGGATGCCTAGGAGCTAGTGGTTTTGGGGCTATATCACCAATACATTCTTATTGCTTAGGGTCAGTTGTTGCAGTATACTTCCTTCCAGACAAGGCTAAGTTAAAATCAGAAACCGCATTTTATTGTGTAGTTTTTGTCGGACTTGGAGTTCTTTGCTTCATCACCAATTTACTTCAACATCATAACTTTGCAGTTATGGGAGAGCGTTTAACCAAAAGGGTAAGAGAGAAAATGCTTGAAAACGTGCTCACATTTGAAATTGGGTGGTTTGATCGAGATGAAAATACAAGTGCAGCTGTTTGTGCACGGTTTGCAATTGAAGCTAGCTTGATAAGGTCCCTCGTTGGGGACCGTATATCATTGCTCCTTCAAGTCTTTGTCAGTGCATTTCTTGCATTTCTGATTTCATTGATAATCAGTTGGAGAGTTGCAATTGTAATGATTTCAGTGCAGCCATTGCTCATAGCAAGCTTCTACTCCAAGACTGTTCTGATGAAAAGCCTGTCTGCAAAAGCTAAAAAGGCGCAGAATGAAGGAACCCAACTAGCAAGTGAAGCGGTCGTAAATCACAGGACAATCACTGCATTTGCTTCTCAAGAACGAATCATGAGATTATATACAGAGACGCTAAAAGGACCAAGAAAAGAATGCATTAAACAGTCGTGGTTTTCGGGTATGGGGTTGTTCACTTCCCAATTTGTGACAACAGCTGCAATATCATTGGCATTTTGGTATGGTGGAAGAGAAATGAATAAAGGCAATGTAACTGCAAAAGAAATGTTTCAAGTTTTCTTCATCTTGATGACCACGGGCAAGAATATTGCAGATGCCGGAAGCATGAGTTCCGATTTATCAAAAGGTGGCGGTGCTGTTAGATCGGTGTTAGCAGTACTAGACAGGAAAACTGAGATCGACCCAGATGATTCAGAAGGTTTAACAATAAGAAAAATAAATGGCGATATTGAGCTGAAAAACGTATACTTTTCTTACCCGTCAAGGCCTGAGCAAATGATCTTTCAGGGTTTGTCTTTGAAAATTGAAGCTGGAAAAACAGTAGCACTTGTGGGTCAAAGTGGATCGGGTAAGTCCACTGTTATTGGATTGATAGAAAGGTTTTACGACCCGATGAACGGATGTGTAATCATAGATGGACATGACTTAAAACATTACAACTTGAGAAACTTGAGATCACATATTGCACTTGTGAGCCAAGAACCGACTCTTTTCGCAGGAAGCATTCGTCATAACATCGTCTATGGTAAAGAAGAAGCTAGTGAAGCTGAAATAAGAAAAGCCGCAAAGCTTGCCAATGCTCATGAGTTTATAAGGTATTAATTCATCCCAGTTTTATGATTCGGTAAGATAAATAGCTTTTGGTACGATGCAATCACTGGAGTGGAACAGTACATTCCATGGTCATCTGGTGTATTTTGTTTCATGCAATCTTATTTCATTAATTCATCCCGATTCCACTCCTTTTAACATTTTATTTAAGCAAACCAAACAGACGTAATCTAACTTCAATTTTCTGATGGAAATGAATAATTATTGCAGTTCTATGAAAGATGGATATGAAACTTACTGTGGAGAAAGAGGAGTCCAACTATCAGGAGGCCAGAAGCAAAGAATTGCACTTGCTCGAGCAATACTTAAGGATCCAGCTATTCTTCTATTAGATGAGGCCACTAGCGCACTTGATAGTGTATCCGAGAATCTTGTGCAGGAAGCATTGGAGAAAATGATGGTTGGCAGGACTTGTGTAGTAGTTGCGCATCGACTATCAACCATACAAAAATCTGATACAATAGCTGTGATTACAAATGGAAAAGTTGTGGAGAAAGGATCACATACTGAACTACTTTCAATGGGGAGTAGAGGTGCCTACCACTCACTTATAAAGCTGCAACACTTGTAAATCTTTTAAAATGTTTGTAAGGTCTTATACGCAAAGATATAGATTTGCTCTACAAAGTAATTGATATAATTTATAAGGTAATTTTATGCGCATTGGAGAAGAAAGTATTATGTCATGTGACGATTAGGAATAAAAAATTGCGTGCATCAAACAGGACTTTCTGCTTTCATGACATGAATCCCATATTCGCAAACAGTCCCTTAAAAATGGACATGCTTCAAGATTAATATTTTTTACGATAAAGAAAAATAGCAACCAACCACATTTATATTTAGCATAATAACCAATCAACATCACATAATCAAGACCCCCATGTCCAATACCATACTCGGCCTTACTCCTTAGAAGTTGCAGGATGAGCAGGGCAGACAGGCCGAGTAACCAATCAAAAGGTAGTACTGGTCGAAATGGAGCAAGTCAGGTTTGGTTGACCTGTAAACAAAACCACTGGAAGTGGGTGGGACTGACATCGAACATGCATATCAGCGAAAAAACATAATCACATCCTGGTACAACTGTACAACCAACATGGTAACTATGCTCTACCATCATCATTACAAACACTATACTTGTTTTAAATCAAATTGTATAAAGAGAGTGATATTTTTCTTCATTAATCGATTCAAACTTCGCTGGTTATTCACCGGGCTAAATCAACATCTGAGATTCAACAAAGCGTAAAGGTTATCTTAATAACTGTAAAATCTAATCAGTTCAGTAATCAAGCTAAATTAACGGTCAGATGGGTCACCAGGTCAACTGTGAACGAATCGGTATTGATTCGTGGCATCATCATGGGATGAGTTATCATCAAAGGGTGGTAGTGCAATTAAGTCGATGTGAGCAATACGACCCAGATGACTCTCAAGGATTCAAATTTGAGAAAATCAACGGTCACATAGAGTTAAAGAACGCATATTTTTCCTACCGATTAGTCCACTATCATCGGGCTCATAGAAAGATTCTAGGACCCAATTAAAGGATCTATATCATTGACGAAACGGACATAAAAAACTATAACCTAAGAGACTTAAGGTCACATATTGCACTTGTGAGCCAAGAACCAACTCTTTTCAGTGGAAGTATTTGTCATACCATCATCTATGGTAAAGAAGAAACTAGTGAAGCAAAGATAATGAAGGCAGCAGAACTTGATAACGCTCACGAGTTTATAATGCACTACTACTACTACATGTCTACGTCCCGCTTATGAAATTAAATAATCAACGCAGTTCTATGAAAGATGGATACAAAACTCACTGTGGAGAAAAAGGGGTCCAGCTATCAGGACACCAGAAGAAAGAATCGCACTTGCTCAAACCGTACTTAAGAATCCATCCATTTTTCTCTTAGATAAAGCCACTAGGGCACTCGATAGTGTACCCGAGAACCTTGTCCAAGAAGCACTTGAGAAAATGATGGATGGCACAAATTGTGTGGTAATCGCTCATCGTCTATCAACCATACAAAGATCTGATTCCATCGCTGTGATGGAATATGGAGAAGTTGTTGAGCAAGGGTCACATTCAGAACTAGTTTCGATGGGAGATGTAGGTGCCTATCACTCTCTCCTAACGCTTCAACGATTGTGAGTCACTACAGCTGTAAGATAAGTTTGTAATTATTTCGCTAGTTGTTTTTAACTTTGTACTGGATTACATATTGATCATGTTTTAAGTGCGATATACTTAAGCGTACACATTTGTTCATCATACTCGAGTCTAAAACACTATAGAACGTCTACATCATCTAGCATTCCCAACTGTTTAAATGCACAAAGACGACATTTATCCCGACATTGGAGTATTAAGCAAAGATACACACACAGAACGTTACCAAACAAGACAATAGTGATAGTTTTAAGATCAATCACTTATCCTAAAATACTAAAACTGTAATTGCGTAGCAATACTATTCTGACCTAAAAACAACTAAGGCGTAGCAATACTGATCTAAGGCATTTTTACATTAATTAGAACTTAATCTTGTAATTATGTCTTAGATGTAATATACATTAGTATACGCATTTGCTCATCATACTCGAGTCTAAAACACTATATAATGATTTCAACTACCACTCACTGCAAATGCTTTCATACGACAACAACGCCAACAAGCATTATATAAAGTCTACAACAGCTCAAATATCAGTGCACAAATACAACATTCATCACCACATTATAGTATGACGCAAAGATACACACAACAACAACAACAACAACAAACCCAATCCCGCCGAAGCGGGGTAAGGGGGAGGCGAAATGTAGACAGATACCCGATAGTAGAGAGACTACGTCCAAGGGGACCTCCCGCCAGTGTAATTGTGCGGTTGAGAGGAAAGTGCAAAAACAAGGACAAAGGATTCACAGAAGCATACGATGATAAGCAAGCAAACAAGCAATATACAAAAACCATCATAATAACTTAGAATAAGGACATACAAACATATAAGCATATGCCACAAACATATAAGAATATGCCACAGGAGAGCACAGACAATAGACAAAGCGCAAGAGAGGCAAAGGGGGCAAAGCATAAACAAAAGAGCATAAAAACAATAACGCAAACGCTCAAGGGCACAAAAGAATAAATGCGCGCAAAGAAAAGGGACCTAAAGGCAAAATTAAAATCAAAACCTAAGTGAACATCTAGAAAGAAACAAACCTTCGAATAAAATCATCAGATAAAAATGGTATCATATCATTGATGCAAACATCCCAGAGGTTGATTCTGATTATCACGCATGTATTACAAAAGGTCAAGCAATATAATCGACATACGAAATGAAAACCGATTCATGCCAATACACAATTCTATGTAATATATTTCCTGTAGGCTGTTGAGAGAGTGAGACAATGAGAATCAGCTCATAGCCTCAAATCAATACATAATTCTACGAGCTGTAACAGACCATGACATATCATCACATCACTTCACTGAGCAACTTTGCATATGTCTTCATACTCAATCGTTTGAATAACTCTCCCATCATACACACCTTCTCAATCTGCACCCTCGCACAAAACTTAACAGTATTAACACCCAACAACCTCGCATTAGACCCACGACACGCACCATTCACAACCCTCACAACCCCACCAATTTGCGGAATAACCGTCTCCAACTCCTCTTGATCCACCCTCAACTTATGCTTACTCTCAATCATCTCAATCTCACCTACATACTTATCAATCACCCTACGCACAACACCCTTTTGCTTATAATACCCCTTATCAGCCAAATCTTTACTCATCACTTTCACAACTATCCCTTCGCATAACCAATAGTCTTTTCGGTTACTCCTCTCTTTCGCCTTCTCTTCTTCCTGAATCAACTCATCCAAAACCAACCCACCGCCATTCCCTTTATTACCTTTCTCAACCTTCCCAACCTTAACATCCTCTACTTCATCAAACACAAACTTCATACCCGACGCACTACCTTCACCCTTTTCCTTACCTACATTTTTCCCTATACTAAGCTTAATCCTTTTCTCATCACCACCCATCTCGTCCCTCATCAAATACTTTTTCTCTTCATAATCCAAACTTTTATCCACCACCGCTAACTTCTCCTCCGCTCGTTCAATCTGTCTCATAATCTCCCTCTCTTGTTTCTCCTCATCTACAATATCCGCCTTGACACGCTTATTCTTCAATTTCTCCTTAAAAAGCGCCTCAGAATCCCTATCAATATAGGTAATAAACCACCCTTTCGGCGTTTCCTCCACCTTACACTTCCCCGTCTTCCCTAAATACTTAATAAACTCGGTAAGCGTAGCCCATTGAGTACTATTCATATGAACATGATGTCTATCATTAATATACTCATTATAAACAACAGTAGCAGCAATTCTACTAAACCTATGACTTCTTTTCATATGATCTAGAAACATGGTTTCAAACTCTTCAGAGTATCCGTCGACTATTCGTGTTGGGTTTTGACCGAAAACTTCCATTTGACGTTGGTGTGATTCACTCATACAATTTAAACCCGTTTTCGTCCCGGCATTGTTTTTGACACATTTGACAGTACCAACGGAGTTTTTGGAGACCCTTTGATTTAATTCTGTTTGCTTGCTTTTGGGGTTAAGAATTCGTTTTTTCCCATGTTTTTGGAAAAATTAAGGTTAGGGTTTGGATGTTTTTTTAAGGTTTTGGGGATTTTAAGGTTTGATAAATTGAAAGTATTGTTGTCGATTGATGAATTGAACTGGGATCTGATTAATGGATTGTGGATTATTTAGGACTTACTTGTCGGTTATGGAAGATATGATCGACAGATTTTGCAGTGGCGATTGGTTTAAAACAAGATTGCAAAGAATGAAAGCGATTTTTGAGCGTTGGAGATTTTAGGGGGTGTTTGGTTTGTATTCAGGATCACGGTTAGTATGGTCATTTTCACTCATTTGAATTGGTTGGCGTGTATAAAAATGGTTAGGCGTGTTTGTCTAAGCTTATGAATTGGACTTATGTTTATGTTATATAAGCGGCTTATGGCTTATATATCATGAGCTCATAAACCCTTTTTAAGTGTTTGGTTTAGCTTATATAATTAATGGTAAATTACACCGTTCGTCCTTATACTTAGGCCAGATTGCGGATTCAGTCCCTAGATAACGGGGGTTGATGTCGTTAATCCTTAAAGTCGATTTTTGTTACTCGTTTGGTCCCTCGAGCCCCGTTATACGTAACGGGTGTTAGTTTGACTTTTCAACGATGGCAGTTTAGTAAATTCATATTTTTGTCATTATTTCACCATTGGTCCCTCACTAAAAAAATTCGTTTTTTTGTTTTTTACAACGGGTGTTTTACTGTTGCTATTTTTTGTCCTTTAGCGCTTGCACCATTGGTCCCTGACTCGTTTATGTGTATTATAAATGATGGTTTGCAAAGTATAAGACACAAAATTATAAAATGGCCGCTCGTTGTGCGTGTGGTTTGGAAGCTGTGATTAGGACATCATGGACTAATCGGAATCCAGGTCGTCGTTTCTATGGTTGTCCTACACTTGTAAGTATGATCCGATCAAAAAATATGTAACAAATCATTTTGTTTGTTTATTTACACATCCTTTTTCGACTCTTTTCAGAGTCCAACATGTGTCAACTTTCTCGGGTGGTATGATCCACCAATGTGTCAAAGGTCTGTTCAGATTATCCTAGGGTCGTTGAGGTCACGTAATGAGCTTGAGTAAATCATTGCTATGGTTGAAGAAAAGTGACGCAAGTTGCTAAAATTTCTCATCATCAGCTGGGTTGTTTTTGGGTTTTATGTTTTTAGTACAATGTAAATGTTTAGGGAAGTTGCTTTTTGTTAGATATTAGAAAAAGACTCGGTCACCCCATGCATTTTATCTTTTATTGTTACTCGTAGTTAAGTAGTTAATGTATAACATTCGGTAATGGGCCTGGTATTAAACCCAATTGTCACACCCCGCCTAGGCGGAAACACGAGGCGTAACATCATGGATATCATCACAACACAATGGTGTCAACAATAGAGAGAACTAAATGAAATAGATAAACAAATGAGACACAATGTGCCATGACAATATCTAACGCAAGATAAAGGAGTCTTGCATTACGATAGAAAAGTCATACCACAAGGAAACATAATCCAAAAGTCTAAACATCCAATGAGCAATCAAATAGCAAACAATTCAAAAGACATAAATAAAATCTCTAGGAGAATGACTCTGCATGCAAGCCTACGGTCTCACTAGCCACTCTTTCTAACATCAACATCCTCAACATGATTACCTGAAAATGATGCTTAAAACGTCAACACAAAGGTTGGTGAGAGTCATAGGTTTAAGACACGAAAATCAAAGCTTATAAACAATTACTGTGATTAATGCAAACATGGCAGGACAATTACTGTACTATCATACAAGCTAACATGCAAATGTAACCATAACGAGCATGGGAACGGAACGTGTCCCTCGATCCAACAAGTATCAACACTTGGGTAGGAACGTTACCCCCGATCCAATATCACAACAAATGGGTAGGAACGTTACCCTCGATCCCGATATCACAACAAATGGGTAGGAACGTTACCCCCGATCCAAATACACATAAGCATTTAGCACGTAACATACAATAGCCAAGTAAAGTCCATACACTTTCAAAATAAAGACACATAATCACAGTAATTAGAACATTTCAAATCCATTTGCATCATTTCCATCCCAATTTAAAAGCGATGTGAAAAGAGGGTCTATGAAACTCACCTGAATGCTCAAACGCAGCTTCCAAATCTCTACACGCAACTATACAAATATATAAAAACGGTTACACGCGACCAACCTAAAATCTCTAGTCCATGTAACACACATATGATGGATGTCTACGGGTTTAGTTAACCATCATGGGTCACCCCGACACCATGCCCAACCTTAACCATCTTATTAACACTTTACACTAGCTACTTATAATTAACTCAAAATTACATAATATTAGTGTCTTTTATGTATCCAAAACCCTTACTTAATGACCTTCATAAATTATACCAAAAATCGCCCATGTTTATTTATGAGTATATTAACTACCTTGTGATTCCCAATTATTACTTACACGAGGCATGCAAACCCGTGCGATGCACACGGGTTGTATCTAATTGTTGATTGCGTACGGTTGTGTGAGTTGGAGAGGCAGACATGTGCATAACACTTACTTTAAAGATACATCATATTAGGCTCAAAGATTACCCGTTTGGCGTATTATTCTAAACTACCATTTTCTACCCATCGATCAATGAACAAACCGTGTCATGTAAAATGAACAAAAAAACACATTTTGTAAACTTTTTTGTGTATAGTATCAACAAACTATAATTATTTTCAAGACAAAGCAATATTTATTTTTATGTTAGATTTATGATAAAATAAACATAGTTGATTAATTGTTATTTTATACACTCAAAAAATAAAACGTAATTTTGTTCGTTATATTTTTTCTTTTATATGGGCCTATAGCAAACTCATCATAAAATCATTTGGGCTTTATGATAACAGAACTTGCTACATAACACTAATTAGGGTATAAATGTATCACTTTAGCCGCTGTCTTCAAACGTTTTTCTATCTTTTCTTCTAAGATATGTGTACAGCAGTCGCAATCTTCATTTGATAATTGTATGCACAACGTAGGTGTGTGTTCTTGATGATGATAGGTTAAGGTGTGTGGCGTTGATGAATTTGTTGTTTGTTGGTCATTCGATTGTGGTGTTGATATTGTGTTTTGTGATAATGGGATTACTGAATCGTAATAAGGCGAGGAGAGGTGATCTTCCGATGACGGGTCAAATTGAGTCTGATCATATGCTGATGCGCCCTCTTCCTGTGATCGAGATGGAATGAGAGTATCTTGTGGTTTAAAAAGTAATTCTAGCCTTAATTTTAATAAAAACCAATGATTGTAGGTGATATTTGTGGGTATCATGGTAATTTTGACCTGAAATCAGAAGCGAATTCGAGTTCGGGTCGGGTGAGTGAACGGAGGTTAGTGAAGATAGTGATCTCTGCTTGTTCCTGAAGTGATGGTTGTGGTAATTTTGTTCGGCTTAGTAACGGTAATTTTGGGGTGGAGGACGGGAGGGAGGTGTTTTGTTGCTATGGATTCCTATCAACGGTTTATTAATGGGAAGGATCTGCTAGGAACTGGTGGTTTTCTGGACATCATGCTTGGTTTGATTTCAGTTGCTTGTTTATCTCGTTGGATATCTGAAAACAAGATTTTCATCCTCGAGATCATGGTGCTTAAGGTATCAAATATTTAGTAAACTTAACCGACTCATGTGACCTAGTTGTTTTTATTCGCTAAGCTTGACCCAATATCCATAAATTTTTGTTTCTTCCCAGGTCCAAATATTACTCACGAGCCTTCCTTTTTCAAGCTGCTTTCGATTGTGATTGAAGCCACTAAAACAACAACGAAACCACCCAAGCTCGAAACACCACCTCTTAAATTAAGATTCGGTGGTGTTAGCGGCGGAAAGAGTTGATGTTGGCAGTGATTCTGGTGGCTATGGTGGTGGAAGAGTATGTTGTCAGTTTGTGCTATTTATAATGTAACTACAACAGATGAAAGGTTTGTAACGACTGGAGTGCTTGGTATTCTTACAGGGTGTTGTATAATTGCATAATGAATGTTTCATAATGAATGCAGAATGGGTCAAATTAAGTGCTATTTGCTTCAATAGAAGTTCACCTCCAGCTTCTAAACAATTAATGGACACAGCCCCATTAAATTTAGGGACAGAATCTTTTAATATAATAGATGAGTAACTACCTCAAATAAAATCAAACTTCAAAACTGTCCTAATTCGGATCTGATTGCACACCAAAATGTATCACTCTAGCTACCATACTTAGACATGCTTTCATAGGCTAATTTTCACAGGATTATCCATAGACATATGGAACTTAACTACTGTAAAAGGGCTAAGCTTAATTCCATTTTTAAGTATAAGTTTTACCCTCACAAACATGACCTAAATCTGACCCATATTTACTAATCTGACAACTTTTAGTGTAACCAACATTTGAATGACTTCCCGACCTTAAAAACTTTTGAGGTTGGATTTTCTGGAAATTAGACTCTTTTGGCTTATTCATAGGCTTAAGAAACATATCAATACCCATTTTTATCATCAAGATATCAGTCGTTGAACACGACCTAAAATTCTGCTCAAACCTAAATCAAGATCT
>BQNB010075223.1:7500-31540 GCA_026074375.1 Tanacetum coccineum | reverse complement strand
ATACTTCCTCATTCAAAGCTTCGAATTGGCTGGTCGTCGGCCTGAAAAGGAGTCTTAGAGCCCAACTTACGCCATTTTATATAAATGCCTTTTGTTCATAAGTTCTTACACCACCATAAAGAAAATGGGCCGTTCTTCAACACTTGGCCCTATATTATCAAATGACGCAATTTAACATAATACTTCTTATTCCAAACTTCGAATCGGCTGGTCATGGTCCTGAAATGGAGTTTTTGAGACTGAGTTATGCCATTTTGAATAAAGGCCTTTTTATCATACGATCTTGGGCCTCCTTAAAGAAAATGGTCTGTTCTTCAACACTTGGGCCTGCATTAATAAGCGACACATTTTTACACAATACTTCCTCGTTCCAAGCTTCGAATCGGCTGGTCAAGGGCCTGAAACTGAGTCTGTGAGACCGAGTTATGCCATTTTGAATAAAGGCCTTTTCTTTATACGATCTTGGGCCTCCATAAACAAAATGGTCTGTTCTTCAACACCTGGGCCTACATCAATAAGTGACACATTTTTACACAATACTTCCTCGTTCCAAGCTTTGAATTGGCTGGTTATGTCCCTGAAACGGAGTCTCTGAGCCCAAGTTAGGCTATTTTATATAAGTGCCTTTTCTTCACAAGTTCTTACGCCACCATACACAAAATGGCATGTTCTTGAACACTTGGCCCTATATTATCAAGTGACGCAATTTTACACAATACTTCGAATCGGCTAGTCATGGTCCTGAAACGGAGTTTCTGAGACCGAGTTATGCCATTTTGAATAAAGGCCTTTTCTTCATACGATCTTGGGCCTCCATAAACAAAATGGTCTGCTCTTCAACACTTGGGCGTACATCAATAAGCGACACATTTTTACACAATACTTCTTTGTTCCAAGCTTTGAATCGGCTAGTCATGGGCCTGAAACCGAGTCTGTGAGACCGAGTTATGCCATTTTGAATAAAGGCCTTTTCTTCATACGATCTTGGGCCTCCATAAACAAAATAGTCTGTTCTTTAACACTTGGGCCTGCATCAATAAGTGACACATTTTAACACAATACAATCTTGTTCCAACCTTCTAATCGGTTGGTCATGAGCCTAAAACGGAGTCTTTGAGCTCGAGTTACGCATTTTGAATAAAGGCTTTTTCTTCATACGATCTTGGGCGTCCATAAAAAAAATAGACCGTTCTTCAACACTTGGGCCTGCATTAATAAGTGACATACTTTAACACAATACTTCTCGTTTCAAGCTTCAAATCGGCTGTTCATGGACCTGAAACGGAGTCTTTGAAACCGAGTTATGCCATTTTGAATAGAGGCCTTTTTTCATACGATCTTGGGCCTCCATAAACAAAATGGTCTGCTCTTCAACACTTGGGCGTACATCAATAAGCGACACATTTTTACACAATACTTCTTTGTTCCAAGCTTCGAATCGGCTAGTCTTGGGCCTGAAACCGAGTCTGTGAGACCGAGTTATGCCATTTTGAATAAAGTCCTTTTCTTCATACGATCTTGGGCCTCCATAAACAAAATGGTCTGGTCTTCAACTATTGGGCTTGCATCAATAAGAGACACATTTTTACACAATACTTCCCCGTTCCAAGATTCAAATAGGCTAGCCATGGGCCTGAAATTGAGTCTCTCAAACCAAGTTATGCTATTTTGAATAAAGGTCTTTTCTTCATATAATCTTGTGCCTTCATAATCAAAATGGTTTGTTCTTCAACACTTGGGCTTGCATCAATAAGTGACATAATTTTACACAATACTTCCTCGTTCCAAGCTTCGAATCGGCTGGTCAGGGGTTTAAAACCGAGTCTGTGAGACCGAGTTATGCCATTTTGAATAAAGGCCTTTTCTTTATAGGATATTGGGCCTCCATAAACAAAATGGCCTGTTCTTCAAAACCTGGGCCTACATCAATAAGTGACACATTTTTACACAATACTTCTTTGTTCCAAGCTTTGAATCGGCCAGTCATGGGCCTGAAACCGAGTTTATGAGACCGAGTTATGCCATTTTGAATAAAGACCTTTTCTTCATAAGAACTTGGGCCTCCTTAAACAAAATGGTCTGTTCTTCAACACTTGGGCCTGCATCAATAAGTGACACCTTCGTTTTCAATACCCTTATAGAGGATTTTAACCAAATATTGAAATTTTACTACAAATTTTGTAACATTGCGATTTCTAAAAGTACCTTTTAGTGAAAAAAAAATTTTCATTTTTTTTAGATGTGTTTTTTCACAGGGTTGAGTATCACATTTAATATCATTTAATGAAATGCAACAATTATTACATTTATACAAGTATTTTAAGGTATAATACGCTTATAAATGACTAAACTTTTTAAAAACAGTTGGTATTATGTCACTACAATGATTTAAACACCACATTTGGGTATATTAAAGGTTAAACCTTAAAGCATAAACCCAAGAAACTAAATAATTTAAAATTTTTAGAAAAATACACTATAAGGGGGTATTCTTGTATTACTAAATTTTTTTCTATACCCTAATTATGGATTTTTACCAACTATGAAAAAATATTTACTTTAAGGGGTATTGAACGTTTTTAGTAAATATAGAACCCCTTATAGTGGATTTTCTATAATTTTAAATTTATTTAGTTTCTTGGGTTTTATTGCTTTTAACGTTTAACCTTTAATATACCTAATTTGGTTTTTGATTTAATCATTGTTAGTGTTCATCAATACCAACTGTTTTAAAAGTTTTGTCATTTATAGGTTTTTTACCATACAATACTTTGTTATAAATGTAATAATTGTTGCATTTCATAAAATGATATTAAATGTGATACTCAACCCTATGAAAAAAACACATCTAAAATGATATTAAGTACTTTTATATTCGCAATGTTACGAAAATATAGTAAAATTTCAATATTTGGTAAAAATCCACTATAATGGTATTCAAAACGTTTTTAGTAATATAGAACCCTTATAGTGGATTTTTCCAAAATTTTAAATTATTTAGTTTCAAGGATTTCTGCTTTAAAGTTTAGCATTTAATATACCAAAATGTAGTGTTTTAATCATTTTAGGGACGTAATACCAACCGTTTTTAAAAGATTTAGTCATCTATAAGTGTATTATACCTTCAAATACTTGTATAAATGTAATAATTGTGGCATTTCACATATACATGTGTACTCATCCTTAAATGTGAAAAAACTCATCCAAAAATCTTGTAGAATCGCCAAAATGAATAGAATGGATACAAAAATGTAGTTAAAGTAAAATTTTCATTTTTTTGGTAAAAAATCCACTATAAGGGTATGATTATTGAAAATGTTTTTTGAAAATATAGAACCATTATTTTATAGTGGAATTTTTCTAAGATTTTAATAATTATTTAGTTTCTTAGGTTTATGCATTTAAGGTTTTAACCTTAATAAACCCAAATGTGGAATTTTAATCATTGTAGTGATCTTATTACCAACTGTTTTTTTTTAAAAAGTTTTTAGTCATTTAATAGGCGTATTTTACCTTAAAAAATACTTGTATAAATATAATAAATGTTGCATTACGTAAAAATGATATTAAATGTGATACTCAACCCTAAGGAATAACACAATCCTCTCTAAAATGATTATTTAAAGTACTTTTAGAATCGCCAATGAATAATGTTCAAAATTAGTTAAAATTTCCATTATTTGGTAAAATATCCACTATAAGGGTTATCGAAAATGTTTTTTAGTAATATATAATCCCCTTCTTATAGTGGATTTTTCCAAAATTATAAATTATTTAGTGTCTTGGGTTTATACAAAGAGAAATCAACAAATAGTGAAAGTGAAGGAGACGATGAGAGTAAGAAGCCCTAAACAATCCCAACGTTATAACTTGTTCTATTGTTTTTAAATAACTTATCTCATCATCCCTTATTGTGTTATATAACCCCAACTTTTTATTTCTTTCTATGGCTTACTCTCATCGTCTCTGCCAGTTCACTATGAGTTGGATGGTCGCGGTGCTTGGACGTCAGCCCGAATTCTGGAGAGATGATTGCAGCCTCGTTATTAGGTGGGTGTAAGTGGTGGTGATGGGCTGGTTGACAGCGAAGGTCGAGTGTTGGGTTTTGTGAGAGTTATTTAATCTCCGGTCGACAAGTTGGTTTGGGTCCATCTGGGGTTACTTGGGAGGATGGGGGTTAGTAGGAGCGGTGATGAACGGTGGGTGGGGGTTTTATCCCATGTCTGAGGGTTTGTGGGACAGAGGGGCGTAGCGCTGCGGTGACTGCGACGGGCTCAGTGGTGGGGTGGGAGGGCGGGCTTGTGGTTTGGATGAAGTTGGAGGGGGGTGGTGCGCAAGCCTCAGGGTTGTGGTGGGGGGTGTGGCGAGGGGGGTGGGGGGGGTGCGGGTGGGGGTGTTGTGTTGCTGGGGCAGTTCGGAGGTTGCTTGGGGTGGGAGACTGATTAGTGGTGTGTTGAGTGCGTCCGAGGTGGTATTAGTTTTACTACGTATTCGTGTCACTATATCATTGGCATAGTGGGGTGAACTTGTTTTGGGTGTTTTGTTCGGTTGGTGCATCCCTTGTGGGTGGGTTGTGATCTTACGGGGTATTTCTTTCTATGGGTTTCTTCTCTTGTCTCCTTCACTTTCACTATATTCGGTCTTGATTTTTCTCTCTTTGCTTTTTTTGTTGGACGGGAGAGAGTATTTTGGAGTAACGGTCATCCCTAATTGAAGTAGAGTAAATAATGTATCTTTCTCCTTCTCATTCTTTTCTCCTTCATCATGTTTCCCTCTATACTCTACTTTATTACGGATAGAAAAGCTCTACTCTACCTAAAATGATACCAACTGTTTAACTTGTTTTACTGTTTTTGTTTTTTTTAAACTAACTTGTTAATCCATCCCTTATTGTGGTTGTATTAACCCCGACCGAACTCTTTTATTTATGTCGCTGCGGCGTGTAACAAATCTTCATCTGCCTTTTCTTTCTCTATTCGTTGATATCTCTTTTGCTTATAGTCAATACATTAATTCTGAGTAATAGTGGTAAAATTATGGAATTCTTGCTCCTTCTCATTCACCTCACTTCATGATGATCTCCCTCAACTCATAAGTTATGAGGGGGGTGGGGGGGGGGGGGGGGGGGGGGGGGGGGGGTGGGGGGGGGGGGGGGGGGGGCCTTTTTTATATGCCTTAGATAGAGAGATGCCCTCTCTAAATGCTACCAAACATTTTTTAAACTTTGTTCTCCTATTTTTAAAAATAACTTAATCTCATCATCCTATATTGTGCTAATAATAACCTCAGACTTCTTTCTTTTTGTTCTATGGCTTAACTGTAATCGTTGTCCTTTAATTTCTTATTCTTTGATTTCTCTTTTGCTTGGTGAATCATCCCTAATTCTGGAGTGAAGAGTAGAGTTTATAGTATGGATCTTGTGCTTTTCGATTTCATTTACTTCATGAATCTCCCTCCACTCTAAGTTTGTGAGTTGTGAGGAGACCTATTTTATTAGCTTTGAAAGCTCTCTCCCTCCCTCTAAAACATTACAAACATTGTAACTTGTTCTCCTATTCTTATGGTAATGGTTTTCTCATCATCCCTTTTTGTGGTGTATGTAGAACATCCGACTCTTTATTTCTTTCTTGGCTTACTCTCATTAGTCTCATTCACTTTCTCTAATTTGTTGATATCTCCTTCTAAATGAGTCCCTTCAAAAATGGATATCAGATTTTTGGCGCCGCTGCGTAAGGGGATGTTGTGATTTAAGATTCTCTCTGTTTGAGTTTGTTGATCGTAATTTGAAGACCCTTTTATTTTTGAAAGTTTTGTTTTATTCTAAAATAATAATACAAAAATACAAAAATTATAAAATACAATAAGTAATAAAATAATTTTCCTTTTCTTTTAGTATAATTATTCATATTATTAAAAAAATTATTAATATAAAAATAAAAATATATAAAAATTGTCATAATTAAAAAAAAATAAAAATTTTGGTTATAAAAGAACTCCAACAATAATACTACTTCTATGAGGTATTATCCATTTGTAAGTTCTCAACTCGAATAAAAGATTTAAAAACTTACCATTTGTGTCATTTATGATGTACGGCTCACCTTAAAAAAGTAAAAAATTTAAGAGCTACTGTGAAGTAAGTTTGATTATTTGGTTTAAGTTGTCCATCTCATTGTCCGTTAAAATTAGATTAAAAACTAAAAATAATCTTCTTTTTCTTCTTATCCATTTAATTCTTTTCATTAACCCTCTAATTTGTTAAATTCTTATGGTGTCACTCGATCATCGTTTGAACCCCCTCTTCTTCGATTATTAAAGAATGCATTGAACTTGTGGGAGCTTTGTACACTGCTGATTTTTTCTTGTTCAAAAGAAGGGGGAGTTAGATTGAAGGACAAGATTCTTGTTCCTAAACCCTCCTAGAATATTGTGGCAACTTATGGATTCCACAACCACGGTTGCATGGTATATATGTTGTTCTTGTGCTTTTGCTGCAAAAGTGTTTGAATGAAGGTTGGTATACAATTCGTGATGAAAACGAAATTCCAAACACTTCCGAGTCGTCCAATGACAACACTAACGTTGTTAATGCACCTCGAGAGCCATTCGTCTTCAATCAAGACCCCGGTGTAAATTCTTTGCAAAGTCCTCCATTAATTAACCTTAATTTTTTGATTTTGTTTTCAGTGTGTGTAGATTCATATCAGATATAGATTTTTTTGTTCAACCGACTGTAACTTGCGTGTTTTTTTTTGTGGGAACAGAGTGCTCATATTGGTTATAATTTGTCCACCAAAGCTATTAGATTATCTACTAATTCAGAACGCCATGCTATAAATATATGTTGATGTCCTCACAGAGGACTTTGCTAAGTGTTCATTCGACATGCAATTCTGGAGATGAGAATTTATTCACTTATGATTCCAAACTTAATTATGTTAATGATTCTCCTAACGTTTTCAACCACCCTCCACAATCTTCTTTGAATTCTTGTGAATTTTGCGGGAACGATGCGTTATGGTCGCTATTGTACACCTCAAGTTCCGTTTATCTTACGGGACCTTGTTACAATCCAAGACTTTAATTTCCAGTAAGATTTTCATGATTCTCTACAAACAATATCTTTGTTGTGAAAATTGCGGGGGTGTTCCTCAGAAACTTTTCAATGTCAACCAATTTAATGAGGGATTATTTTATGACCAAGATTCTTGCTAATGATCCTAATTCCTTTTGGTTTTGACATTGCAACCCCCATCATATTACTGGTCAAACATCATTCCTTAAAATGCTCAAAATGTGTTTCATTCTTAAAATAAGCTATTATGGAGCAATATGTCATCCATTATGTGATAAGGTTGGTTTCAAATTATCAAAAAGAAAGAAGAAGAAAGGCGAATTGTGGGATGAGCAATGAAGCTAAAGAAGATATTAGAAGATCCCATTTGCTCATGCCCACACCAATAACTTAAATCTATACACCTCTCTATGATATGACGAGGGACTATACCATTGCAATCACACCCATTTTATTAACCTAGGAGCCCGTTAACTCTCTAATAATTGAGTACGAGCATCTTAGCACCGGCGTTGAGAACCTTGTCCCAATCCTAAGTAAGTTCAAGGGTATTTCCGAAGATACGTATGATGTTCCCGTTTATGAAGATCCTTCCACTTTTGATGCTTTAGGTAATCATTCTGAGATTTTATCCGATTTTAACAATGATGGTACTTCAAGTGATGACGATTCTTATGAGAACATCGAGTACATTGAAGCATCACCTTTTAATTTGGAGATCATTAGCTTAGAGGAGGTAAATGATGTTGATCGCAATATAAAGGATGAGTTTTAATTAGAATGATTATTCTTTAAATCCTGACGTTATTTCTTCGTGAAAAGAGTTGAAACATTAGTCGTATTTTACTTATATCGGAATCTCTGAAAAATACCCCACCCTTATTATGGTTCTAGTATCATCTTCATTTCCTATTCCCGTCATGGATAGGTAATTCGTTCTTGAGGAGGTCTGATATTCTCTTTCTTCATTTGGATAATTTCTTTTACCGGATTCGAGACTTTTTTAGCGATGACGGAAAGAGACGAGAAGTTAGGGCAGAGTATCCATCTACTCATGTAATAAACTCTCTTCCTGTGTATGATTCGTTTCTTTTTGGGTTGAGATGATCCAGGAGGGCTTGATTTGATTAGCCATGTTATTTTGTTAATTCAAATATACCTCTTTTGGAGCTTACTAAATGCAATTATTATTACATTTACACAAGTATTTGAAGATATAATACATTATAGACGCCAAAATCTTTTAAAATGGATTGTTGTTATGTCCCTAAATGTTAATAATAACACTAAACATTTTAGTATATTAAATGCTAAACTTTAAAGCAAAAACCCTAGAAACAAAATAATTTAAAATTTTGGAAAAATCCACTATAAGGGTTCTATATTAATAAAAATATTTTCAATACCCTTATAGTGGATTTTTACCAGATATAGAAATTTTACTACATTTTTGTAACATTGCGATTCTAAAAGTACTTACTATCATTGCGGTTCTATATTACTAAAAACGTTTTCAATACCATTATAGTGGATTTTTACCATATATGAAAATTTTACTACATTTTTGTAACAATGCGATTCTATAAGAGTAACTTTAATTTCATTTTAGATATGTTTTCAACTGGTTTTTGAGTATTCACTATTAATATAATTTTATGGGAATGCAATACAATTATTAATTTATACAAGTATGTTAAGGTTAATACGTTAATAACTAATGATTAAAGTTTTTAAAACAAGTGGTATTATATTACTTACATGATAAAAACACCCCATTTGGGTATATTAAATGTTAAATTTTATAGCATAAACCCAAGAAAAACTTAATATTTAAGACTTTGGAAAACTCACACTATAGGTTTCTTTATTACTAAAAACGTTTTTCAAAATCCGTATAGTGGATTTTTACCAATATGAAATATCTTTGTTAATACACTTATATTTGATAAGCCTAAATCTTTTAAAAAACGGTTGGTGGTTATGTCCCTAAAATGGATTAACGGTTAGCGTTATGTCCCTAAAATGATTAAATTACTACATTTTGGTATATAAAATGCTAAATTTTAAAGCAGAAACCCTAGAAACTAAATAATTTAAAATTTTTGAAAAATCCACTATATGGGTTCTATATTACTAAAAACGTTTTCAATACCCTTATAGTGGATTTTTATCAAATTTGAAAATTTTACTATATTTTTGTATCATTGTGATTCTAAAAGGACTTAATATCATTTTAGATGAGTTTTTTCACGTTTAATGGTGAGGTATCACATATTTTTGTGAAATGCAAGTATTTGAAGGTATAATACACTTATAGATGACTAAATCTTTTAAAAACTGTTGGTTTTATGTCCCTAAAATGATTAAAACACTATATTTTGGTATATTAAATGCTAAACATTAAAGCAGAAACCCTAAAAACTAAAAAATTTAAAATTTTGAAAAAATCCACTATAAGGGTTCTATATTACTAAAAACATTTTCAATACCCTTATAGTGAATTTTTACCAAATATAGAAATTTTACTACATTTTTGTAACATTGCGATTCTAAAAGAACTTAATATCATTTTAGATGTGTTTTTTCACAGGGTTGAGTATCACATTTAATATCATTTTATGAAATGCAACAATTATTGCATTTATACAAGTATTTTAAGGTATAATACACTTATAAATGACTAAACTTTTTAAAAATAGTTGGTATTATGTCACTACAATGATTAAAACACCTCATTTGGGTATATTAAAGGTTAAACCTTAAAGCATAAACCCAAGAAACTAAATAATTTAAAATTTTAGAAAAATCCACTATAAGGGGTCTGTATTACTAAATTTTTTTTCAATACCCTTATTATGGATTTTTACCAACTATGAAAATTTTACTATAAGGGTATTGAAAACGTTTTTAGTAATATAGAACCCTTATAGTGGATTTTTCTAAAATTTTAAATTATTTAGTTTCTTGGGTTTATGCTTTAACGTTTAACCTTTAATATACCCAAATGTGGTGTTTTAATCATTGTAGTGACATAATACCAACTGTTTTTAAAAAGTTTAGTCATTTATAAGCGTATTATACCATAAAATACTTGTATAAATGTAATAATTGTTGCATTTCATAAAATGATATTAAATGTGATACTCAACCCTGTGAAAAAACACATCTAAAATGATATTAAGTACCTTTAGATTCGCAATGTTACAAAAATATAGTAAAATTTCAATATTTGGTAAAAATCCACTATAAGGGTATTCAAAACGTTTTTAGTAATATAGAACCCTTATAGTGGATTTTTCCAAAATTTTAAATTATTTAGTTTCTAGGGTTCCTGCTTTGAAGTTTAGCATTTAATATACCAAAATGTAATGATTTAATCATTTTAGGGACATAACACTAACCGTTTTTAAAAGATTTAGTCATCTATAAGTGTATTATACCTTCAAATACTTGTATAAATGTAATAATTGTTGCATTTCACAAATACATGTGATACTCCATCCTTAAATGTGAAAAAACTCATCCAAAATCTTTTAGAATCGCAATGATACAAAAATGTAGTAAAATTTTCATATTTTGGTAAAAATCCACTATAAGGGTATTGAAAATGTTTTTAGAAATATAGAACCCTTATAGTGGATTTTTCCAAAATTTTAAATTATTTTGTTTCTTGGGTTTATGCTTTAAGGTTTAACCTTTAATATATCTAAATTTGGTGTTTTAATCATTGTAGTGACATAATACCAACTGTTTTTAAAAAGTTTAGTCATTTATAAGCGTATTATACCTTAAAATACTTATATAAATGTAATAATTGTTGCATTTCATAAAATGATATTAAATGTGATACTCATCCCTGTGAAAACACATCTAAAATGATATTAAGTACTTTTAGAATTACAATGTTACAAACATGTAGTAAAATTTCCATATTTGGTAAAAAGCCACTATAAGGGCATTGAAAACGTTTTTAGTAATATAGATCCCTTATAGTAGATTTTTCCAAAATTTTAAATAATTTAGTTTCTTGGGTTTATGCTTTAAGGTTTAACCTTTAATATACCCAAATATGGTGTTTTAATCATTGTAGTGACATAATACTAGTCATTTATAAGCGTATTATACATGAAAATACTTGTATAAATGTAATAATTGTTGCATTTCAACCCTGTGACAAACCCATCTAAAATGATATTAAGTACTTTTAGAATCACAATGTTACAAATATGTAGTAAAATTCCCATATTTGGTAAAAATCCACTATGAGGGTAGTGAAAACGTTTTTGGTAATATAGAACCCTTATAGTGGATTTTTCTAAAATTTTAAATTATTTAGTTTCTTGGGTTTATGCTTTAAGGTTAACCTTTAATATACCCAAATGTGGTGTTTTAATCATTGTATTGACATAATACCAACTGTTTTTAAAAAGTTTAGCCATTTATAAGCGTATTATACCTTAAAATACTTGTATAAATGTAATAATTGTTGCATTTCATAAAATGATATTAAATGTGATACTCAACCCTGTAAAAAACACATCTAAAATGATATAAAATGCATTTAGAATCGCAATGTTTCAAAAATGTAGTAAAATTTCTATATTTGGTAAAAATCCACTATAAGGGTATTGAAAACATTTTTAGTAATATAGAACCCTTATAGTGGATTTGTCCAAAATTTTAAATTATTTAGTTTCTAGGGTTTCTGCTTTAAAGTTAAGCATTTAATATACCAAAATGTAGTGTTTTAATCATTTTAAGGACATAACACCAACCATTTTTAAAAAGTTTAGTCATTTATAAGCGTATTATACCTTAAAATACTTGTATAAATGTAATAATTGTTGCATAAAATGATATTAAATGTGATACGCAAACCTGTGAAAAAACACATCTTAAATGATATTAAGTACTTTTAGAATCGCAATGTTACCAAAATGTAGTGTTTTAATCATTTTAGGGACATAACACCAACCGTTTTTAAAAGATTTAGTCATCTATAAGTGTATTATACCTTCAAATATTTGTATAAATGTAATAATTGTTGCATTTCACAAAAATATGTGATACTCCACCCTTAAACGTGAAAAAACTCATAATGTAGTAAAAATTTCATATTTGGTAAAAATCCACTATATGGGTATTGAAAACGTTTTTAGTAATATAGAACCCTTATAGTGGATTCTTTCAAAATTTTAAATTATTTAGTTTCATGGGTTTATGCTTTAAGGTTTAACCTTTAATATACCCAAATGTGGTGTTTTAATCATTGTAGTGACATAATACCAATTGTTTTTAAAAAGTTTAGTCATTTATAAGCGTATTATACCTTAAAATACTTGTATAAATGTAATATATATTGCATTTCATAAAATGATATTAAATGTGATACTCAACCCTGTGAAAAATACATCTAAAATGATATTAAGTACTTTTAGAATCGTAAATGTAGTAAAATTTCCATATTTGATAAAAATCCACTATACGGGTATTGAAAACGTTTTTAGTAATATAGAACCCTTATAGTAGATTTTTCCAAAATTTTAAATTATTTAGTTTCTTGGGTTTATGCTTTAAGGTTTAACCTTTAATATACTCAAATGTGGTGTTTTAATCATTGTAGTGACATAATACCAACTGTTTTTTAAAAGTTTAGTCATTTATAAGCATATTATACCTTAAAATACTTGTATAAATATAATAATTGGTGTCTATTTACTAAAATGTTTTCATCACCTTATAGTGGATTTTTACCAAATATAAAAATTTTACTACATTTTTGTATCATTGCGATTCTAAAAGGACTTAATATCATTCTAGGTGAGTTTTTTCACGTTTATGGGTGGAGTATCACATATATTTGTGAAATGCAATAATTATTTCATTTATACAAGTATTTGAATGTATAATACACATATAGATGACTAAATATTTTAAAAACAGTTGGTGTTATGTCCCTAAAATGATTAAAACATAATTTAATTTTTGGTATATTAAATGCCTAAACTTCAAAGTAAAAAACCTAGAAAAATAAATAATTTTAATTTTTTGAAAAAATCCACTATAAGGATTTCTATATTATAAAATACGTTTTGATATCATTATAGTGGATGTTTACCAAATATGGAAATATTACTATATTTTTGTAAACATTGGATTTATAAGATGTACTTATATCAGTTTTAGATGTGTTTTTCATATGGTTGAGTAAAACACATCTTAATATCTATTTTATTGAAATGCAAGTATTTTAAGGTATTATACGCTTATAAATGACTAAACTTTTTAAAAACAGTTGGTATTATGTTACTACAATAATTAAAACTCCACATTTGGGGATATTAAAGGTTAAACTTAAGTAATAAACCCAAGTAATTAAAATAATTTAATTATTTTAGAAAATACACTTATAAGGGTTCTATATTACTAAAAACGTTTTCAATACCCTTATAGTGGATTTTTACCAAATATGAAAATTTTACTACATTTTTGTATCATTGCGATTCTAAAAGTACTTAATATCATTTTAGATGAGTTTTTTCACGTTTAAGGGTGCAGTATCACATATTTTTGTGAAATGCAACAATTATTACATTTATACAAGTATTTGAAGGTATAATACACTTATAGATGACTAAATCTTTTAAAAACGGTTGTGTATATGTCTAAATGATTAAAACACTACATTTTTGGTATATTTTAAATGGCTAAACTTCAAAGCAGAAACCCTAGAAACTAAATAATTTAAAATTTTGGAAAAATCCACTATAAGGGTTCTATATTAGTAAAAACGTTTTGAATACCCTTATAGTGGTTTTTTTTACCAAATATGGAAATTTTACTACATTTTTGTAACATTGCGATTCTAAAAGTACTTAATATCATTTTAGATGTGTTTTTCATAGGGGTTGAGTATCATTCTTACCAAAATGTAGTGTTTTAATCATTTTAAGGACATAACACCAACCATTTTTACAAAGTTTAGTCATTTATAAGCGCATTATACCTTAAAATACTTGTATAAATGTAATAATTGTTGCAATTCACAAAAATATGTGATACTCCACCCTTAAACGTGAAAAAACTCATAATGTAGTAAAATTTTCATATTTGGTAAAAATCCACTATAAGGGTATTGAAAACGTTTTTAGTAATATAGAACCCTTATAGTGGATTTTTCCAAAATTTTAAATTATTTAGTTTCATGGGTTTATGCTTTAAGGTTTAACCTTTAATGTATCTTAATTTTAACCTAAAACCTGTTGCCACATCTTAAATGATATTAAGTACTTTTAGAATCGCAATGTTACCAAAATGTAGTGTTTTAATCATTTTAGGGACATAACACCAACCGTTTTTAAAAGATTTTGTCATCTATAAGTGTATTATACCTTCAAATACTTGTATAAATATAATAATTGTTGCATTTCACAAAAATATGTGATACTCCACCCTTAAACGTGAAAAAACTCATAATGTAGTAAAATTTTCATATTTGGTAAAAATCCACTATAAGGGTATTGAAAACGTTTATAGTAATATAGAACCCTTATAGTGGATTTTTCCAAAATTTTAAATTATTTAGTTTCATGGGTTTATGCTTTAAGGTTTAATCATTATAGTGACATAATACCAACTGTTTTTAAAAAGTTTATTCATTTATAAGCGTATTATACCTTAAAATACTTGTATAAATGCAATATACATTGCATTTCATAAAATGATATTAAATGTGATACTCAACCATGTGAAAACACATCTAAAATGATATTAAGTACTTTTAGAATCGAAAATGTAGTAAAATTTCCATATTTGGTAAAAATCCACTATAAGGGTATTGAAAACGTTTTTAGTAATATAGAACCCTTATAGTAGATTTTTCCAAAATTTTAAATTATTTAATTTCTTGGGTTTATGCTTTAAGGTTTACCTTTAATATACCCAGATGTGGTGTTTTAATCATTTTAATGACATAATACCAACTGTTTTTAAAAAGTTTAGTCATTTATAAGCTTATTATACCTTAAAATACTTGTATAAATGTAATAATTCTTGCATTTCATAAAATGATATTAAATGTGATACTCAACCCTGTGAAAAAACACATCTAAAATGATATTAAGTACTTTTAGAATCGCAATGTTACAAAAATGTAGTAAAATTCCTATATTTGGTAAAAATCCACTATAAGAGTATTGAAAACTTTTTTAGTAATATAGAACCCTTATAGTGGATTTTTCCAAAATTTTAAATTATTTAGTTTCTAGGGTTTCTGCTTTATAGTTTAGCATTTAATATACCAAAATGTAGTTTTTTAATCATTTTAGGGACATAACACCAACCGTTTTTAAAAGATTTAGTCATCTGTAAGTGTATTATACCTTCAAATACTTGTATATATGTAATAATTGTTGCATTTCACAAAAATATGTGATACTCCACCCTTAAACGTGAAAAAACTCATCTAAAATGATATTAAGTCCTTTTAGAATCGCAATGATAAAATAATGTAATAAATTTTCATATTTGGTAAAAATCCACTAAAAGGGTATTGAAAACGGTTTTAGTAATATAGATACCTTATAGTGGATTTTTCCAAAATTTAAAATTATTTAGTTTCTTGGGTTTATGCTTTAAGGTTTAACCTTTAATATACCTAAATTTGATGTTTTAATCATTGTAGTGACATAATACCAACTGTTTTTAAAAAGTTTAGTCATTTATAAGCGTATTATACCTTAAAATACTTATATAAATGTAATAATTGTTGCATTTCATAAAATGATATTAAATGTGATACTCAACCCTGTGAAAAACACATCTAAAATGATATTAAGTACTTTTAGAATCGCAATGTTACAAAGATGTAGTAAAATTTCCATATTTGGTAAAAAGCCACTATAAGGGTATTGAAAACGTTTTTAGTAATATTTATCCATTATAGTAGATTTTTCCAAAATTTTAAATTATTTAGTTTTTTGGGTTTATGCTTTAAGGTTTAACCTTTAATATACCCAAATATGGTGTTTTAATATACCAACTGTTTTTAAAAAGTTTAGTCATTTATAAGCGTATTATGTCTTAAAATACTTATATAAATGTAATAATTATTGCATTTCATAAAATGATATTAAATGTGATACTCAACCCTGTGAAAAAACACATCTAAAATGATATTAAGTACTTTTAGAATCGCAATGTTACAAAAATGTAGTAAAATTTCTACATTTGGTAAAAATCCACTATAAGGGTATTGAAAACGTTTTTAGTAATATAGAACCCTTTTAGTGGATTTTTCCAAAATTTTAAATTATTTAGTTTCTAGGGTTTGTGCTTTAAAGTTTAGCATTTAATATACCAAAATGTAGTGTTTTAATCATTTTAGGGATATAACACCAACCGTTTTTAAAAGATTTAGTCATCTATAAGTGTATTATACCTTTAAATACTTGTATAAATGTAATAATTGTTGCATTTCACAAAAATATGTGATACTCCACCCTTAAACGTGAAAAAACTCATCTAATATCGAACCCTTATAGTCCTTTTAGAATCGCAATGATACAAAAATATAATAAAATTTTCATATTTGTTAAAAATCATGGTTGTGGCCTAGGCGTTTAAACCACTTGAACTTCGGTACCATCAATGACCTTGCAAGAAAAGATTTAGTTCGTGGCTTACCTAGATTGAAGTTTGAGAAAGATCATATGTGCTCCGCGTGTCAACTAGGAAAGAGCAAAAAACATACCCACAAACCCAAAACTAAAAACACCAACTTAGAAGTTCTTCATACCCTTCATATGGATTTATGTGGACCAATGCGAGTTCAAACAATTAATGGGAAGAAATGACATGAATGGAGCCATGCTTAAGTAACCTAATAAAAGCTAAATTTTGGTTGCCTCGATGTGGACTTAATTTTGATGACATTTGATCTTTTGAAAAAGGCTAGGAATTAATTATTGCGTTTTAACCGTTCTGCTTTATTTTTGGAATTAATAAGTATCGAAATAAAGTCTTAAAGAACCTTCGGGTATATGACTTCGTTTAAGGGTGGAGTATCACATATTTTTGTGAAATGCAACAATTATTATATTTATACAAGTATTTTAAGGTATAATACGCTTATAAATGACTAAAATTTTTAAAAATGGTTGGTGTTATGTCCCTAAAATGATTAAAACACTACATTTTGTTATATTAAATGCTTAACTTTAAAGCAGAAACCCTAGAAACTAAATGATTTAAAATTTTGGAAAAATCCACTATAAGGGTTCTATATTACTAAAAATGTTTTCAATACCCTTATAGTGGATTTTTACTAAATATAGAAATTTTACTACATTTTTGTAACATTGCGATTCTAAAAGTATTTTATATCATTTTAGATGTGTTTTTTATAGGGTTGAGTATCACATTTAATATCATTTTAGGAAATGCAACAATTATTACATTTATACAAGTATTTTAAGGTATAATACGCTTATAAATGGCTAAACTTTTTAAAAAACAGTTGGTATTATGTCACTACAATGCTTAAAACACCACATTTGGGTATATTAAAGGTTAACCTTAAAGCATAAACCCAAGAAACTAAATAATTTAAAATTTTGGAAAAATCCACTATAAGGGTTCTATATTACCAAAAACTTTTTCAATACCCTTATAGTGGATTTTTACCAAATATGGGAATTTTACAACATTTTTGTAACATTGTGATTCTAAAAGTACCTAATATCATTTTAGATGTGTTTGTCACAGGGTTGAATATCACATTTAATATCATTTTATGAAATGCAACAATTATTACATTTATACAAATATTTTAAGGTATAATACGCTTATAAATGACTAAACTTTTTAAAAACAGTTGGTATTATGTCACTACAATGATTAAAACACCACATTTGGGTATATTAAAGGTTAAACCTTAAAGCATAAACCCAAGAAACTAAATAATTTAAAATTTTAGAAAAATCTACTATAAGGGTTCTATATTACTAAAAACGTTTTCAATACCCTTATAGTGGCTTTTTACAAAATATGGAAACTTTACTACATCTTTGTAACATTGCGATCCTAAATGTACTTAATATCATTTTAGATGTGTTTTTCACAGGGTTGAGTATCACATTTAATATCATTTTATGAAATGCAACAATTATTACATTTATACAAGTATTTGAAGGTATAATAGACTTATAGATGATTAAATCTTTTAAAAACGGTTGGTGTTATGTCCCTAAAATGATTAAAACACTAGATTTTGGTAACATTGTGATTCTAAAAGTACTTAATATTATTTATGTGTTTTTTCATAAGGTTGAGTATCACATTTAATATCATTTTATGAAACAATTATTACATTTATACAAGTATGTTAAGGTATAATACGCTTATAAATGACTAAACTTTTTAAAAATGGTTGGTGTTATGTCCCTAAAATGATTAAAACACTACATTTAGGTATATTAAATGCTTAACTTTAAAGCAGAAACCCTAGAAACTAAATAATTTAAAATTTTAAAAAAAATCCACTATAAGGGTTCTAAATTACCAAAAACGTTTTCAATACCCTTATAGTGAATTTTTATCAAATATGAGAATATTACTATATTTTTGTAACATTGTGATTCTAAAAGTACCTAATATCATTTTAGATGTGTTTGTCACAAGGTTGAATATCACATTTAATATCATTTAATGAAATGCAACAATTATTACATTTATACAAATATTTTAAGGTATAATACGCTTATAAATAACTAAACTTTTTAAAAACAATTGGTATTATGTCACTACATTGATTAAAACACCACATTTAGGTATATTAAAGGTTAAACCTTAAAGCATAAACCCAAGAAACTAAATAATTTAAAATTTTGGAAAAATCCACTATAAGGGTTCTATATTACTAAAAACATTTTCAATACCCTTATAGTGGATTTTTACCAAATATTAAAATTTTACTACATTATGAGTTTTTTTACGTTTAAGGGTGGAGTATCACATATTTTTGTGAAATGCAACAATTATTACATTTATACAAGTATTTTAAGGTATAATACGCTTATAAATGGCTAAACTTTTTAAAAACAGTTGGTATTATGTCACTACAATGATTAAAACACCACATTTGGGTATATTAAAGGTTAACCTTAAAGCATAAACCCAAGAAACTAAATAATTTAAAATTTTGGAAAAATCCACTATAAGTGTTCTATATTACTAAAAATGTTTTCAATACCCTTATAGTGGATTTTTACCAAATATAGAAATTTTACTACATTTTTGTAACATTGCGATTCTAAAAGTATTTTATATCATTTTAGATGTGTTTTTATAGGGTTGAGTATCACATTTAATATCATTTTATAAAACGCAACAATTATTACATTTATACAAGTATTTTATGGTATAATACGCTTATAAATGGCTAAACTTTTTAAAAACAGTTGGTATTATGTCACTACAATGATTAAAACACCATATTTGGGTATATTAAAGGTTAACCTTAAAGCATAAACCCAAGAAACTAAATAATTTAAAATTTTGGAAAAATCCACTATAAGGGTTCTGTATTACCAAAAACGTTTTCAATACCCTTATAGTGGATTTTTACCAAATATGGGAATTTTACTACATTTTTGTAACATTGTGATTCTAAAAGTACCTAATATCATTTTAGATGTGTTTGTCACAGGGTTGAATATCACATTTTATATCATTTTATGAAATGCAACAATTATTACATTTATACAAATATTTTAAGGTATAATACGCTTATAAATGACTAAAATTTTAAAAAACAGTTGGTATTATGTCACTACAATGATTAAAACACCACATTTGGGTATATTAAAGGTTAAACCTTAAAGCATAAACCCAAGAAACTAAATAATTTAAAATTTTGGAAAAATCTACTATAAGGGTTCTATATTACTAAAAACGTTTTCAATACCCTTATAGTGGTTTTTTTTACCAAATATGGAATATTTACTACATCTTTGTAACATTGCGATCTTAAAAGTACTTAATATCATTTTAGATGTGTTTTTCACAGGGTTGAGTATCACATTTAATATCATTTTATGAAATACAACAATACCCTTATAGTATATTTTTAAAGTATAATACGCTTATAAATGACTAAACTTTTTAAAAACAGATGGTATTATGTCACTACAATGATTAAACCACCAAATTTAGGTATATTAAAGGTTAAACCTTAAAGCAAAAACCCAAGAAACTAAATAATTTAAAATTTTGGAAAAATCCACTATAAGGGTTCTATATTACTAAAAACGTTTTCAATACCCTTATAGTGGATTTTTACCAAATATGAAAATTTTATTACATTTTTGTATCATTGCGATTCTAAAAGGACTTAATATCATTTTAGATGAGTTTTTTCACGTTTAAGGATGGAGTATCACATATTTTTTTTGAAATGCAACAATTATTACATATATAGAAGTATTTGAAGGTATAATACACTTATAGATGACTAAATCTTTTAAAAACAGTTTGTGTTATGTCTTTAAAAAGATTAAAACACTACATTTTGGTATATTAAATGCTAAACTTTAAAGCAGAAACTGTAGAAACTAAATAATTTAAAATTTTGGAAAAATCCACTATAAGGGTTTTATATTGCTAAAAACGTTTTCAATACCCTTATAGTGGATTTTTACCAAATATAGAAATTTTACTACATTTTTGAAACATTGCGATTCTAAAAGTACTTAATATCATTTTAGATGTGTTTTTTCACAGGGTTGAGTATCACATTTAATATCATTTTATGAAATGCAATAATTATTACATTTATACAAGTATTTTAAGGTATAATACGCTTATAAATGACTAAACTTTTAAAAAACAGTTGGTATTATGTCAATACAATGATTAAAACATCACATTTGAGTATATTAAAGGTTAAACCTTCAAGCATAAACCCAAAAAACTAAATAATTTAAATTTTTGGAAAAATCTACTATAAGGGTTTTATATTACTAAAAACGTTTTCAATACCCTTATAGTGGATTTTTACCAAATATAGAAATTTTACTACATTTTTGTAACATTACGATTCTAAATGTATTTTATATCATTTTAGATGTGTTTTTTACAGGGTTGAGTATCACATTTAATATCATTTTATGAAATGCAACAATTATTACATATATACAAGTATTTGAAGGTTTAATACACTTATAGATGACTAAATCTTTTAAAAACGGTTGGTTTTATGTCCCTAAAATGATTAAAACACTACATTTTGGTATATTAAATGCTAAACTTTAAAGCAGAAACCGTAGAAACTAAATAATTTAAATTTTTGGAGAAATCCACTATAAGGGTTCTATATTGCTAAAAACGTTTTCAATACCCTTATAGTGGATTTTTACCAAATATAGAAATTTTACTACATTTTTGTAACATTGCGATTCTAAAAGTACTTAATATCATTTTGGATGTGTTTTTTCACAGGGTTGAGTATCACATTTAATATCATTTTATGAAATTCAATAATTATTACATTTATACAAGTATTTTAAGGTATAATACGCTTATAAATGACTAAACTTTTAAAAAACAGTTGGTATTATGTCTCTACAATGATTAAAACACCACATTTGAGTATATTAAAGGTTAAACCTTAAAGCATAAATCCAAGAAACTAAATAATTTAAAATTTTGGAAAAATCTACTATAAGGGTTTTATATTACTAAAAACGTTTTCAATACCCGTATAGTGGATTTTTATCAAATATGGAAATTTTACTACATTTACGATTCTAAAAGTACTTAATATCATTTTAGATGTGTTTTTCACAAGTTGAGTATCACATTTAATATCATTTTATGAAATGCAATATGGAGTATCACATATTTTTGATGATAATGCAACATATTATTACATTTATACATGTATTTGAATGTAAAATACACTTATAGATGACTAAATCTTTTAAAAAATGGTTGGTATTAAGTTCCTAAAATGATTAAAACACTATATTTTGTTATATTAAATGCTAAACTTTAAAGCAGAAATCCTAGAAACTAAATAATTTAAATTTTTGGAAAAATACACTTATGGGTTTTTTTTTTGGATAATAAAGGGAATGACCTAAAAGTAAAGCAAGAAAGAAAAAATACGCCTAGATGGAGGGCTGGAATTCTCCTTATTGTGGATTTTTACCTAATATAGAAATTTATTTACATTTTTGTACATTGCGATTCTTTAAATACCTTTAATATCATTTTAGATGTGTTTTTTCACAGGGTTGAGTATCACATTTAATATTATTTTATGAAATGCAACAATTATTACATTTGTACAAGTATTTTAAGGTATAATACGCTTATAAATGACTAAACTTTTTAAAAACTGTTGGTATTATGTCACTACAATGATTAAAACACCACATTTGGGTATATTAAAGGTTAAACCTTAAAGCATAAACCCAAGAAACTAAATAATTTAAAATTTTAGAAAAATCCACTATAAGGGTTCAATATTACTAAAAACTTTTTCAATACCCTTATACAGGTTTTTTTTTACCAAATATGGAAATTTTACTACATTTTTGTAACATTGCGATTCTAAAAGTACTTAATATCATTTTAGATGTGTTTTTTCACGTTTAAGGGTGGAGTATCACATATTTTTGTGAAATGCAACAATTATTACATTTATACAAGTATTTAAAGGTATAATACACTTATAGATGACTAAATCTTTTAAAAACGGTTGGTGTTATGTCCCTAAAATGATTAAAACACTACATTTTGGTATATTAAATGCTAAACTTTAAAGCAGAAACCCTAGAAACTAAATAATTTAAAATTTTGTAAAAATCCACTATAAGGGTTCTATATTACTAAAAATGTTTTCAATACCGTTATATTGGATTTTTACCAGATATAGAAATTTTACTACAATTTTATAACATTGCGATTCTAAAAGTACTTAATATCATTTTAGATGTGTTTTTTCATAGGGTTGAGTATCATATTTAATATCTTTTTATGAAATGCAATAATTATTACATTTATATAAGTATTTTAAGGTTTATAATCGCTTTATAAATGACTAAACTTTTTAAAACTGTTGATATTAATGTCACTACAAATGATTATAACTCTCCAACTTTGGGTTATATTAAAGGTTAACCTATCAAGTATAAACCCAGAAAAACCCCAATATTTAAAATTTTGGAAAAATCCACTATAAGGGTTCTATATTACTAAAAACGTTTTCAATACCCTTATAGTGGATTTTTACCATATATGAAAATTTTACTAGATTTTTGTATCATTGCGATTCTAAAAGGACTTAATATCGTTTTAGATGAGTTTTTTCACGTTTAAGGGTGGAGTATCACATATTTTTGTGAAATGCAATAATTATTACATTTATACATGTATTTGAATGTATAATACACTTATAGATGACTAAATCTTTTAAAAAACGGTTGGTCTTATGTTCCTAAAATGATTAAAACACTACATTTTGTTATATTAAATGCTAAACTTTAAAGCAGAAATCCTAAAAACTAAATAATTTAAAATTTTGGAAAAATACACTATAAGGGTTTTTTTGGATAAAAGGGAATGACCTAAAAGTATGCAAGAAAGAAAAACGCTAGAAGGAGGGCTTGAATACCCTTATAGTGGATTTTTACCAAATATAGAAATTTTATTACATTTTTGTAACATTGCGATTCTAAAAGTACTTAATATCATTTTAGATGTGTTTTTTCACAGGGTTGAGTATCACATTTAATATTATTTTATGAAATGCAACAATTATTACATTTGTACAAGTATTTTAAGGTATAATACGCTTATAAATGACTAAACTTTTTAAAAACTGTTGGTATTATGTCACTACAATGATTAAAACACCACATTTGGGTATATTAAAGGTTAAACCTTAAAGCATAAACCCAAGAA
>BQNB010075222.1:0-31540 GCA_026074375.1 Tanacetum coccineum | reverse complement strand
GGTTTATTGGGTGATAAAAGGGTTAGGATAGACATGGAATACACATTTAATTGGTGTTAAGATAAAAACACAAAACTAATAGTCATATATAATCTAAGGTATCAATAACCGGCTACTGTCCATCCATAGTCCAAGTCTTCAAGTGCGAGAATCTGATCATATCATCATAATAGGTTAGCTAATAATGAGATCTTGCGGGGCATGCTAACCCATTCTTCACTAGGTGGCTTATAGTTGCACCACATTTACATTGGATGGCTTATAGTTGCACCATCCCTATAATCACTAGGTGGCTTATAGTTGCACCACCTTTTTACTTAGTTGGTTTTATAACACGTAACCAACATCAAGAGTTAGATCACTAGGTAGTTTATAGTTGCACCACCTTTTCTTTTTTCATTTTTATAATACTTTAGTATATTACATAACGCATATCCCCCTCCCCCCACTTGAGATAAACAGTATCGAAAGTGATAATACCGGGAGGCCTTTCATGATCATAATAATTTGTCTTCAATGAAAGTGCCAATCTTCAAACCATTTTCCTGAACTATGGACTTAGGTAACCAAAAATTTCAACACAAGGATAAATATAGACTACAGGGTTGGCTAAGGCAAAATGGTGTATCAAAACAATTAATATTGGATGAAAACATAGGTTGGCTTAACAAGGGTGATCTAGGGGTATCTTGCACTAATGATGAGTGCAACAAAAGGTTTTTAACAAGGGAGGTCGACAAGTCAGTGTAACAAGTCAGTAAACACACACATATAGGCTTATTTAGGTGAATTCCTAAATGTTGCCTTCTTGAACCATCTATTCCTGCTAATCAATTAGGCCTCGAAATGATGTATAGGCCAAGTTTTAAAGTCTACAATACTACCGGCACACTCAATACACTAGTACAAATCTGGGATTTTGTCACACATGCTGTTTTTTGAACGGCCACACAGTCAGATATTTATGTGACTAAATGTACCAGAATAAAATAAATAGCCACACTTGAACTCATTTTGTGTGACCATTTCGGAGTTTCTCTCACACATTTGAATATTTATATGACTAGAGGTAACTGGTAATTTTTTGTTCATTATTTAGTCACTTATAATTTGGGACGTGTGACAGATACAAATAAGTTTGAAACATTAGTCACACTATATATATACATATGTGACAAATATATGTCACACAATTGAACAATGTGACCAAAATCCATATATGGTCACATGAAGTAATTATATATGTGGCTAAATCATTTAGTCAAGTTTGTTACACATTATTTAAAAGTGACTGTTATTTTTTGCTGAATATTTAGCCACATATGAATTTGAAATGTGTGACAACTGAAAAGTAAGTTTGAAGCATTAGTCACGACATACATTTAAAAGTGACAAATAAAAGTCACACACTTGAACAGTGTGACCAAATGTCATATACGGTCACACTAAACCATAGACATACATGATTAAGTGTAACCAAAATTCGATACATATAGTCACATAAGTTAATATGTGTGTCTAAAATTTATGTTGTTACTGACTAATGCTAATATGCTTATAATGTAATAAAAACTAAATATTTGATATGTGAAATGTATTTGGAATTGTTTTTAGAACGAAACCTCGCACTAACTTTTGCCCAAAATGAAATTTCCCTCTCTATATTTTTCTAAAGTCCCGCCCCCAATTTTCATCCAAATTGAAATTATCCCTCCATCTAGGGTTATCCTAATCTGAGATCTTAAATCCCATTTCCCTAAAATAAAATTGCACCTTCATCTTACTTTATTTTCCTTAAACTTATTTTCTTAATAACATCTCACATTCTCTATTGTCTCTGTATTCACCATCACCTGTCCATTGTTGCCAATCTAAAGTTCAATTATCCACTAATAAGGTATTATATCTTCAATTTGAAGTGTTCATGGGTCAGCTTAGTTCTTTAGTTTCTAATTTTACATTACTGCTATGTTTGACTAATATTTAATATTGTATTGACTGCGTTTATTTTGAACCATTGGTGTCGTTTTGTCCATATGAGTTATTTTTTGTTTCTTTCATCACTAGAGAGATATTATCTATTTTTTTATAAGTTGGATGGATGCGAGAAACTAGATTGTGTATATGTTACTGATTTGAAGCACCTTTCTAGCCTTTTTTTAGATGATTTCTATTCTAAGTTTCATGTTGCTATTATTTGGATTGCTAACTATTTGCTCCATTTATGTTGTAGCGAACATGAAGCGGACTTTAGAAAGGAGTAATCGATGTTCAAAAAAGCTTTCCAATGTAGTTAATGGCAGCAAACGTGTGTAGTTCATTGCTAAAATTTTGGGTCTTTTGATATATGTTAATGGCAGCAAAAATGTGTCATTACTTGCTGAAGCTTGGTTTCATTTAGTGTATGTTAATGGCAGCAAATGTGAGTCGTTACTCGCTGAAATCTAGGGTCTCTTTAGTTTATGTTACTAGCTACAAACATGTGTCATTCCTTGCTGAAATTTAGGGTTGTTTAATGTATGTTAATGGCTGAAAATATGTGTTGTCACTTGCTGAACCGCAGGGTCGTTTAGTACATTTTAATGGCTATAAATATGTGTCGTTACTTGCTGAAATTTAGTGTCATTTAGTGTATGTTATTGGCTGCAAACTTGTGTCATTTCTTGCTAAAATTTAAGGTCATTTGGTGTATGTTAATGGTAACAAAAATGTGTCATTGATTGCTGAAATTTTAGGTCCTTTGGTATATGTTAATGGCCGCAAACGTGTGTCGTTACTTGCTGAAGTTTGGTTGCATTTAGTGAATGTTAATGGCAGCAAATGTGAGTCGTTACTCGCTGAAATTTAGGGTCGCTTTAGTTTATGTTATTACCTGCAAACATGTATCATTCCTTGCTAAAATTTGGGGTCGTTTACTGTATGTTAATGGCTGTAAATGTGTGTCGTTACTTGCTAAACTTTAGGGTCGTTTAGTGTATTTTAATTGCTGCAAATTTCTGTAGTTACTTGCTAAAATTTAAGGACGTTTAGTGTATGTTATTGGCTGCAAACATGTGTCGTTACTTGCTGAACTTTAGGATCATTTAGTGCATTTTAATGGCTGCAAATATGTGTTGTTATTTGCTGAAATTTAGTGTCATTTAGTGTATGTTATTGGCTGTAAACGTGTGTCATTTCTTGCTGAAATTTAGGGTCATTTGTGTATGTTAATGGCAAAAAACATTTAGTTGGATGTTTCTAGTGCATGTTTTGAATGACTGTATATGCTTCACCTGTTTTTGCAGCATGTTGAAGAGCTTGTTGAATATCTACGATTTGGATTGTGGTGAGTGGTGGGTGGCTCTTGGCATTGCATCTTCTATTGGTCTTGGTAAGCATCACAACAAATAACCAACACACCATTTATAAGTAGTAGTACAAGCTTTACAAAAAGACTTAAACTTTATTTAATTTTAGTACTTCTTTTATCTTTTTCAAGAGTGAAAACCTAAGTATCACCATAAATTAAGACACATGGCTGAGATAATATCACCAGAACAGGTACGATTGTCGTTCATCAAGTTAGGAAGGAAAGTAGAGATAAGCAATTCTTGTGGAAAAAATTACAGCCATTGAACTTATTTTCTCCAATTTGTCTTTCATAACTTATAAACCTATTAAACTAGTAACGTATGCGCCCCTATCGCCACCAAAAACAAGTTTTAAGATCTAGTATGCTTTTGGAAAAATGTACCATCGTTGTAGTGCAAGCCATAGTGGGAATTGTTGAAAATGTTCAACTTGCTGGCTTGTTCTCAGATATATCTCCTTTAGTTAACACAAACATGTGTCGTTGCTTGCTGAAATTTTGGGTCTTTCGCTATATGTTAATGGTCGTAAACATGTGTCATTACTTGCTGAAGTTTGGTTTCATTTAGTGTATGTTAATGGCAGCAAATGTGAGTCGTTACTTGTTGAAATTTAGGGTCTTTTAGCGTATGTTATTAGCTGCAAACATGTGTCATTCCTTTCTGAAATTTGGGTTCGTTTAGTGTATGTTAATGGCTGCAAATGTGTGTCGTTAGTTGTTGAACTTTAGGGTCGTTTAGTGTATTTTAATGACTGCAAATGTATGTCGTTACTTGCTGAAATTCAATATGGTTTATGTTGTATATCCAAATCAAATGGCTTAAGCTAAATATAGAACTAAAAGGAAAATGGGTTCAAAATGGGTATAGCAGGTCAATAAGTCATTTAATTTTTTACTATATAACTTTTAATTATTGTTTGATTGTAAGTTTTCTAAAGTTTAGTTTGGTAAACTATTTTAACACAGCAAAGGTGAGGCATGACCTGTATTCAGACGTGTACTAGATACAATACCCGTGTTGGGGTGCGCTGATGCACCATGGTGGTTTGCAGTGTGGATCGGTATTTTTAGCTCATGTTATTTGCTTTGGTTTTTCAATGTGTAAAAAAACATAAGGGGAATCATTGCTGTATCATAGCAATGAGACCAACCGTGTTGCAAGATGTTGAAGAGTGTTATGCTCATGCTATGAATATCATATCTATTTTATTGAATACAGGTATATTTCTTGATTTTCTCATGTGTTTTTCTGCTTTGGTTGTCTTGTTCCATGTTTACTCCCCAATGGCTCTAGTCTTTGTTAATTAATGCCAATGGGGGATTTAAATATGATGCCTGGTAATATTGTGCTGTAAGGAATCATGTATAAATGCGGGTGGGGTGGTAGAAGGGATTGACAGGGTTGGGGTTAGTGCTGCCAAGCTACGTTTAATATTGTTTAAAGAATAGGATGTTAATACTGCCGAGTATATTAGTACTGTTATAATATTAAAACAATATAAAAGTTAAAACTGTTTGGCACAAGGAATGGTATTGCATGTTGTGATTTAATGCTGCCTATTACTACTGCTTTTTGGGCTTTATTGCTACAGTTGGGTGATACGAGCCCAACTAGAAGTTAATACTGCCAGGCTTAAGAAGTTAGTACTGCTAGCAGAAGTTAGTATTGCTAGCAGAGTTATTACTGCTGGCGTATTGTTAATACTGCTAAAGTATTAATAATACTGCTAGAGTATTAATAATACTGCTGGCGTTTTAAGTGTTTTCATTGGGCCAAGGGACAATCATGTGCGTTTACTTACTTTTTTATTACATGTATAGATAGGTTCTTTTATCAAGTCTAGAATTAGAATGTTGTGATAGTACACTTTGCTTCTGTAACTAACTTCAGTTATGTCATCATTGATAGGTATTTACACTAAGGTAATTATCAGTATTTATATGCTAAAGATTAATCGTATTATATGCAGGATCAATAGTCTAAACTTTACCATATGGAGTTGCACAACTGTTATTATAGCACGAATTATTATCGATGTGTTGTAGAAAGGTACCGATTCTTAATTAGTATCTAATACTACAAGCTGCAATCATACATGACAATAAAGATTATATATCCGTTGAAATTAGTTCAAGTCCAAATTTGTCTGCAAGCACAATTTAGGTCCAAAGGTTTATGTGATGTCTGTCAGTTTGGTACATATATGAAACTGTTAAAGGTACATTCTTTTTCTTCATACAAACTTTGTTGTCGGTCTATTTGTACCTTAAGAAACAGAGAATCACTAGGTATGAAAGTCTATGCGTTCATCATTATGCTTGCTGCACATTAGGTTTAGGTCCTGGTTGCATTTTCACCTTGACTGCAATTGCCAAATAGGAGTGTAGCTCATATGATAGAGTGCTCGCATTGCATGCGAGAGGCACTTCCATATTTTTTCGTTGTGTGACTAAATATTACAAAATGCCACACAAACATAAAATTCATGTGGCCATTGGATGAACAATAGTCACATAAAATACACATTTACTTGACTTTAAATAGCATATGGTCACGCTTATTAACACTTTTGGCCACTTTTGGTTAACTCGAATGAGACTAAATCAAAAAAAAACATGCTTTGTGTGATAAAATATTACAAAAGGCCACACAAACATACAATTCATGTGACCATTGGATGAACAATAGTCACATAAAATACACATTTACTTGATTTTAAAAAACATATGGTCACACTTATTAAGACTTTTGGCCATTTTTTTAAAATTGTATGTGACTAACTCCAAAAAACAACACCCACTGTGTGACTAAATCATCTCAAATGTCACATTTATTATATATTCATGTGGCCATAGGACGGGAAATAGTCACACAAAATACACATTTACTTGAATAAATCATCTCAAATGTCACATATATTATATATTTATGTGGCCAAAGGACGAATAATAGTTACTCTCAAAAACCATTTGTGTGACTATAAAGTGTTTACGGTCACTAATACTGATTAATCCAACAAAACTTGTGCCTAATTTCTCACACATATTCGGGTTTCGGTCACTCTTTTTCAATGGAAATAGCCACGAACTCCCTAACGTGACCGTATGTGACCTACAGTGGCGCGATCTTTAATGACAAACACCCAAAAAAACACGTGTGACCATATGTATATCGTCACACATTTTTGGAGTGACCAATACCAGTTTTTGTACCAGTGATATTTTGGTGGATTTTTGTATAATGAGATGAAAACGGAACATTAGGCTTAAACCTCACCAAGTAATAATAGAGGGTAATGTGCATTCGGCAAAGATTAATTCTAGTTTAGTAAGAAAAATATGTCAAAAAATTTAAAATCAGCACCATTTTTCAAAGAAAACTAGAAAATCAAAGGCAGGAATAGGTCAGTGATAATTCTACTCCCATCCTCCACTTGTTTTGTACAATGTCCCTATTGGACATTAAGGAAATGAAATAAACAGGAAGAGTAAAATTTGAACAAGAAACTCCCTTGAGCTTTGCTTTGAATATAGTAAGCCGACAGAGAGATCTAGAAAAATATCCATCTTGAGCAGGCTCATTTTCCCCTGTGATCACTAAAATAAACTAATAGCATAAAATCACTCAAAGAGAAATATACAAGAAATACAAACCTAACTCACTTTCGTAGGAATCACGGTTGCATTTAGCATATGCAACAAGCCTTTTAAACCACTTGGTGGCCCAAGTGGACGAGTGAAGTCTCGTGAGGGTTTCCAGAGAACATACCCACAAAGTTCATTTAGATATACAAGGTTTAGCAATGCGTTAAAACTTTATTATAAGGTTTTGCAGAAAGAGGTTACGGCATAACTCCGATGGTTATGCCGTAATCATGTGGTGTTTTTAAAGTTTTAGTTTATAACTTTATGGTGTAACCATAAGAAGGTTTACGGCGTAACTGAATAGGTTACAACGCAACTTTTAATGTTACACCGTAACTGCTGCTAAATTAGCAAAGCTATCACATAATTACGGATCGAGTTGGTCTCGAAAGCTGCCCCCTAACTGTTGGAACCACCAAAAAAAGTAAAAAATGCAAACCAACTAATATACAGAGAAATGAAATTTATAGATAAAAGACGGGTTGTCTCCCGATAAGCACTTTTGTTTATTAACGAGTCTTTAAGTTAGACTCATACCTACTCTACGTTGCATGCCCTTTAATCCAATCAATAACCTCTTGATCATGCTTGTATTCTTCACCTAACTTAAGGCAGCCTTGGTAGAACCCTTTTATTTTTTGGTAAGGATGATGGATTCCCTTAGACTTATCACCATCACTAATTTTTAAAATAGGTCCCATTGTATTATGTTGTCTTACTGTTAACTTACCAAATCTTTTTTCAGCGTGGGGCATATTAAATATAGTTTTGTCATCTCTAATTTTAAACCAAAGGACCCCATTAACCCAGTCATCTACAATCCCTACATGTTCTTTAAAAGGTTGTCCTAATAGAATTTCGGTCAACCCTTTTTCCATATATTCGTTGATGTTTTCAAGAATATTAAATCAATTAAGAACTGATGACCCCCGACGAACACATGCAAATTTTTAGCAAACCCTACCATATTGTTCCTTGTGTATACAAGTTCGTTTTTCATGATAGAGTTATAAGCTTTTTGAGACCTAATGTTGAAAGGAGATTGTGGCTCAATGTAAGGATCAAAGTTTACAAACCCTATTTTGCAAGTGACTTGAAGGTTATATGGGCTATGGAGATGGATTCTATTTCTAATGCTTAAAAACTCGGGTTTAATAGGAAATTTAGTCACCTCGTTGGTCAAGTCCTTGAAATCCAGGTTATCCCATACGTCATCCATCTCGACAAAGTCATCCACACTGATGCTCGAATTACTGTTGGGATTACAGAACATTTCACTAGAATCATCATTAAGCCTAGCTGACCTTGGGGGTGAAAGGAACATTGTATCATGATTTTCCAAGTTAGGCAATAAGTCATTATCGTTGGGGAAAATGCCTAAAACATCATCACTTAAAAGAAACTCTTTTAGGTCTCTAGGCTCATCAAACTCCTTGATTTCTAACAAATTATTTATAACACAAACATGTGAAATTACGACTAAGGATTCTCTTTCATTGAGGTCAAAAGTAATTTGTCCAATCCCTACTTCTAAAGATATCTTTTTACCGAAAACATCAATCCTGGCGTGAGCAGTAGCAAGCATAGGTCTCCCTAGGATTATTAGGACTTTATCATCCTCAATTATATCAAGAATGATGAAATCAATAGGAAATATAAATTTATTAATTCTTACCAGCACATTTTTAACTATTCCCTTTAGTGATTGCATGGATCTATCACCTATTTCTATTTAGAAAGAGAAATGAACAAGAACTTCACTCATCCGTAAATGTGATTCTATGTCCTGTAAGCATCAAACTAGATCAAAAACCTACCATTTCTCCTCTCGACGAGTGTCAGCTCCTTCCAGGTACGTAGTACGAATGTGTTCACCAGACATCTGACTTAGCAACCTTCTGCTTAGACTGGCAATGATAAGGAAGAAGATCTATGGATAATGGGATATAGAAGTCAGGTGCGACGGTCATCTCAGTCAGAGCGGAAGCGGTCAGGCAAGGTTATCGCCAGACAATGTAGTGCAAGCGACGGATAGCGCCTGCCATATGAAGAAGGCGACTACAATGGGAGACGAAGGTGACGTGGGCTTGCCATATAGATTTAGCGCTTGCAAGGCAATTCAGACGATGTTAGCAAGATGTAGCGCTAGCTAGGTTACGCTAGCGCTTGCCATAAAGAAGCTAGCCAGAAAGCAGGTCAGGCAGGCGAGCGATAGTACAAGCAAGCTAACACGCAAGCGAGGTTGAAAGGGTCTTACGCAACCTTCAGAAGCTCTATTTGTTCGACAACCTTTGACCCCTTCGTCGACAACTTCTCATTTGTTCGACTACTCGCGGGGCCTGTTGCGTTTAAAGAAGCTCCACCCAAGAAAAGAGTGGAAAGCAGCTCTGATAGATATGATAACAAAGAGGTTGCATTGAGATCTTCTATCTAAGGATCTCGATCTAGGCAAGAGGTTGTGCTTTCCATACTGAACCAACTTTTTCCTTTCTTGACTGGTGGTGAACCCTCTTCTCTTCTTTCTGGGTCCGCCCGTACTAGCTAACTCGCTTTCCTCCTAAAGGTACCTGTGCATTTAGCTGACTCTTTATGCCCCAAGAAGAGAATTGTCCAGTTATGGCAAGGAATAGGTCTCTATCCAGATGATAGATTGAAGAAGAAAGCGATGTGTGCCCTGCCTTTCCTTGAAAGGTGCTTGCAATGAGCTTTTATGAATTTCATTTGCGAAGTAGATCCCAGTCCATTTAAGGTGGGGAGCCTAAATAAGTATGTAGTTTCAAATTTCCTTTAAACAAGAGTCACCCGAAGATGAGGGCTTTAGGATTCCTAAGTCCCAGCCATTTAAACAAGGAAAAAGGCATAATACTAATGCTTGCCCCCAGATCGGATAATGCATTGCTTACGGTGGTGGTACCAATAGCGCAAGGCAAAATGAAGCTTCTTGGGTCTTTTTCATTAGGTGGAAGTTCATTTTAAAGAATAGCAGAGCATCGAGCGTTTAATTAACCATATATACTTCCTTGATTTTTATTTTACAAGATACTAGTTTTTGTAGATGTTGAGTATGTTTTGTATTTACTGATGTGGTATAGATTGGTTCCCCCTTAATGTTTTCTTTAAGAATGCGTCTTTTTACCTTTTCTTCGAAAGTCTCAACCTTTAAAGTAGGTTTTTCGCTAGCAGGTTCAAGTTTAATGGCACATTCTTGGTTAGTGAGATTATGTGTGGAGATTAATTGAACAAGGTGATTTACATTTTTCTCAAGTCTCTTTATTGAAGAATCATGATTTTTGATGTTTATTTCAGTATTTATCATGAATTTCTTCATCCATTCATTTAGAACATCTTGTCTCTTGCAAGATTTCTTCAGATAGTGTTCAAATGTGTCCTTGAGGTTAGTTGGATGAATGTTTGATTTAGTAGAGGATTTGTCATAACTGATCTCACTAGTCCTTATAATTTTGATTTCTCCATGGAGGCTTTTCATTTCTCTGTTCATATTAATTTTACGAACATCTACTCTGAGCTCATCCATTTCATGGTTTAGGGCTTTGAGTTTTTCGGCAATAATACTTAATGAAGTTGGAGTATTTTTGCTTTCCTCATTGTGTCATTTATGGGAGTGATCAGCCAATTCTTGAATTGATTTCAATGCTTCCGAAGTTGTAAGCCCAGAAATAAGACCATTAGAATCAACTGTTCGTCGAGTCTGACCCTTTAGCCCGTTATAAAAGGTATTTACTTTTTGATGATCGTTAAGATCGTGAAATGGGCATTTAAAGAGGAGGTCATTATATCTTTCCCAAGTGTGAAATAATGATTCTCCATCTTCTTGCTTAAAATTACAGATTTCTCCTAATTGTTCAAGTATCATAGCAAGTGGACAAAATCTTCGGATGAAGTTTTGTTTTAATTCGTCCCAATTCTTTGCATGTTCAGGAGATATCCTATCGAACCATCTTTTGGCTACCCCAACTAGGGTTAGAAGGAATACTCGTAAGAGAAAAGAATCATTTGTGTTGAACATACTAGCAACTTCGAGCACTTTTCTGATATGCTCGATTGCATTCTCAGTTGAGCTTTCTGAGAAGGTAGTTTTACGTAACTCTCTTAGAAATTGTCCTTTGATTTCAAATGTAGCATTCTCGGGATTGCTTATTCTTCTGCGGGTGTTGTTAAGAGTAAGATATTGTTTAAGTGTAAGGGTTTTGATGTCTATTTCTTCAACATCTTCAGATTCTGATTCGAATGACTCAGATTCATAAAAAGTATAGATGTTGTGGATTGGAGCAGGCGAAGTGTCTCTTCTGGCCTGAAACTGTCTTTTGGGATTGGTGAACGGAGTAGCCATCCTAGAGTGTGGTTTCTAAAGTCGACAGACCTGAATAGATATTTTTAGTCTACCTTATAATTCCTGCGATCTCGTATCCCCCGAAAGTTACAAAGGTAGGGTAACTAGGTCATAGTGATTAATCCCAACTATCCCAAGAACTAGTCTAATAACCTATACAGATTATTAACCCTATCTGAAAGATTTCATGTGCTTTTTAAGTATATTAAGTGGTAGAGGCGGTAACAGGGTTAGCTCCTACACTAGGGTTAGAATGATCATCCTTCCCTAGTACCCTGCTAATCTTATGTTCAAGTGGTAATCTAATAACAGGATTAACATGATCTAAACCACCCGCAATACTACCAAAACCCATGGGTTCACGATAGTCAAAAGGATATCCAATGAAACCATGATCTTACAGGAAACAAACATTTTAATGATAGTAAATTCTTGACTATGTCAGCACTTGAAGTGCTTAGCCGCTCATAGAAACAACACAACAAGAATTAATAAAGATAATCATGGATGAAAAACTCATAATTCTTACAGAAGTTGTTTATGAACGATTAAATACAAAAGTAAGTTTAAGTGTGATCTCCCTTGGACTTCAGGTGGAATTCTTCGAGCTATGGAGGCCTTGATCACCCCTTAGATCTGTGGTGGAATGGTTGTTGTTAAAGTGGCTGAATGAGGCCTCTATTTATAGATTTCTAATATGTTACAGCATAAACTTTTAAAGGTTTATGTCATAAACTGATGACGTGCACTTTCCATCTTACAGTCTTAAAGGATGTTACGGCGTAATCAAGTGTCCACATTACGTTGTAATGCTGACTCAGATGTCTTATCCTTCCATAATAATAATGTTACGGCGTAAACCTTGCGTGAGAATATGAAGTAATCTTGTTGGGTGACGTGTCTTGCCTTGAATAGGTTACGGCTTAACATTATCGTAGGGGTTACGCCGTAAAGTCTCGTAAGAATCCGTGTTTTCTTCATTTTTTGGTCCTTTTCTCGTGTTTCTTGTCACATACTTGCATTTTACCTGAAAATAACCAAATAACCGTAAAAGTATCGAATTCAAGTATTTATAAGACAATTTCAAGTATTTTTAGGGGAAATTTGACACTAGAAAGTATCAAATATTTGATGTTATCATTTACATGTAATGTGAAGTGGCCCGAATTCAAATTCTATATGTCATAGTGCCCGGGGTTCACACCAACTGATAGAGCATATATCGTTTGCAGAGTTTTTGAACAAAAAGTGAAAGACTTTGTCTGATTGCTGAAAGAAGTACAAACGTTTGGATATGCTATTGCAGGTATGGTTCATTAACATTTATTCAAAACCTATTCATCTCTTTTTATTAGAAATTGCACAACCACTAGAACTGTGATTATTATTATGCTTGCATAATTCTATATACAATAGAGTTTCAAAAAAGATTCATCTATTTTTATTAGAAATAGCACAGCCACTAGAACCTAACTATGATTATTCTTATGCTTAAACAGTTCTATATACAACAGAGTTTCAGAAAAGAGGCTTGCCACATTGTCATACACTATTTTGGGTCGACTCAAAAAACAAAATACAGGACGTTGTACAGATTGATGAATACATTTCTACTGAGATACTTGATCCTATTGAAGATCCCAGAGGATATAAAGTGGTGATAGACTTGATGATGCATGAACCTTGCGATGCTGCTAACTTAGGCGCGGTGTGTATGCAAAATGGGCCCTACAACAAGCATTTTCCCAAGAAATACAATCAAAAAATATTTATTGATAGCAATGGGCACACGAATTATCGAAAAAGAGACATAGGAATTCATGTCATGAAGGGTGAATCCAGATTAGACAATTACAACGTCGTTTCGTATAATCGTTCACTCAGTCTAGCATTTGAAGCCCACATAAATGTTGAGTACTGCGGCTGAAGCATGCTCATCAAATACCTTTTTAAATATATTTCCAAAGGACCTGATCGTATTCTTGCAAAGGTCAACAGGTCAACTAGGAAGGCGTCTACTTCTACAGCTGTCAACAGCGTCTAAATTGACGAAATCCAAGACTATGTTTATGGTCGTTTCATATGCCCATTTGAAGCTTGCTGGAGAATGTATGATTTTCCAATACATAGTAGAGAACCAGTTGTGCAAATTTTAAACGTTCACTTGGACGACATGCAACGTGTTAGTTTTCGCGAAAGAGATAGGCTCGACGTAATTGTTAATCTTCCTGAAAAAAGAAAACAACTCTTACCGAATGTTTTGTCTACAACAATGAACATACTTATGGCAGACACTTGACATACTTAAATTTTCCTTCGGAGTTCATGTGGTACAAGGATTCAAAAAGCTGGCACCAAAGACAAATCAGAACGAAGAAATCACTTGGAAGACTAACTTATGTTCATCCAAGCTCAGGAGACCTCTTCTACTTCCGGATGCTACTTTGTCACCAGAAAGGATGTAAATCACCGGTTGTAGTACGAACCATCCACAACCACATATAACTTACCGGCCTGCATGTGAGGCTTTAGGTTTGCTTGGTGACAACAAGGAATGTGATATTACACTTGAGGAGTCAGCTGGCTCAGGATCATTAGCCGAAATTAAAACTCTTTTTGCCCAGATTCTCATATATTGTGACGTAGCAGATCCAGGCAAGTTGTGGACAAAACACTAGCAAACTATGCATGATGACATTCTAGCCAAAGTATCAAAAGAAATAGGAATCCCAAACTACCATGTTAACACTACCGAATTATAAGGGTATATTTTATACGAGTTGGAAGCCATACTAAATGGGTTTGGGAAATCTGTCACAAAATTTGGACTGCAGGCTCCTCCACAGCATCTGCTCGAAGATCTAAAAAATAAACTGCATATAAATGAAAAAAATTAAAAACGGGATTTGCTGATGCAAGAGGTTATTCATTCAGTCCCAAAGTTGAATCATGATCAGAAAAAATCTATGATCTGATCATAAATGCATCCGCCACTAATCAACAAGAGTTGTTATTCTTCTACGATCACGGTGGAACTGGGAAAACATTCCTTTGGAAAACAGTTGTAAGTTCCTTTCGATCCCAAGGAAAGATTGTTTTGGCAGTAGCTACATCAGGCATCGCGTCTCTGCTTTTGCCAGCAGGTCACACAGCTAATTCCAGGTTCAAACTTCCTCTAGAATTAACTGATGAATCTCTTTGCCACGCCAAAAAGAAAAGTTAACTAGGTAACTTATTGGTTAAAATGAATCTAATTATTTGGGACGAAGCCCTAATGAATGACAGGCGTTGTTTTGAAACCCTAAACAGAATGCTTAGAGACCTGATGAATGCACCAGAAATTCTATTCGGAGGAAAGACTGTGGTACTAGGAGGTGATTTTTACCAAACTTTGCCAGTAAAAAAAGGGACTAGAAAAGAAGAACTAATCGCTGCTTCCATCGCTAAATCATACCTATAGTGGCACTTCAAGATTTGCACGCTAAAAGAAAATATGCGGCAACTTAGATCTGGTCTAAACGACGACCTACGCAGGTGGTCAGAAGTTTTTTCCAAATGGCTTCTTGATGTAGGTAATGGTGAAATAGGAGAACCTGATGTAGGTAATGGTGAAACCGAGAGTGTTAGCCATGTGAGTAGGAAGTATAGGACACCCGTTTCGATATTCAACATAGAGGCCATAGTGGAAAATTAGAAATCTGAACCTTGCGGACCGTATTTAGGAGGTTAAAACTCGTTGGAGCTCTAACGCCGTCAAAGATAACGTTGATGTTTAAGGAAAGATTTTTCCCTATTTAGTGAAACCAAAGTAGACTCAGACTGAAATCTCTAAGAGTGATGCACTAGTATTTACCTGTAAATGTCGTGTATTGTGTGGATTTCCTAAAATTCTTTGTTCAAATTGTGTCATAATAATTCTGTCAGTTACACTTCAAATCTCTAGTAAATATATGTAAGCTACTCCTTGAGTCTGTTACCGTCTTACAACCTATCTCACTATATTTATGTAAACTGTCTTACTGTAATTAACTAACTGGATGGTATCCTATGAACTATTTCAGTGTCGTCTTATAAACCTAGTTGTCGCGTTATGAACTATTTTACAACAGTTTACAAACCGTTTGCTGATAGCTTCTTGTTTATTTTAACACCTTATAAACTTTTTGATATTCTTTACTTGAACCAGTTTTGTCAAACATTTATTAATTATCCTAATATGACCATATTAACTTATTTGAGTATTAATTAATGAACAAGCTCGTTTTCATTTTATAACCTAATTTACGGTTAATTATAAACCATTTTGTTACCCTATTATAAATTATTTTGTAGATATCTTACAAACTATTTTCGTGTCACCTTAGGAATTATTTCGTTGTCATTTATAAACTATTTCACTGTCAATTTATGAAATATGTCGTCAACATCTTATGAACTACTTTGTGTCTTTTATAAACCATTACGTTGCCACTTTATAAATTATTGGGTTCGTCACAACTCGAAACATTTGTTACCATTACATTATAAACCGTCACGTAACTTTCTCGTAAACTATTTTGTTATCACCTCATAAAACATTTCCTGTTATCTTACAAAATACTTTGTGTCGTTATATAAACAACCCTGTTTTCATTACCACAAACTATTTTGCTACCTCATAAACTATATCGTTTATACCATATAAGATTTTTTTATAACATTAGTTTGACGAAAAGAGCATTTTATCGTTAGTTCCTAAATTATGCATAGCCTGATCACCAATAGATAATTCAGGAAGGACCATGCTATGCTGGGAGTAGTCACCATAAAAATTTTGTCAAAATTACCTTTATGTTCCATCTCTCTATATATATATATATATTTTTCTTCTTTCATTCCCCTACATTGTCAACGAGATTATATTGTACTTGTGTTTTATTAATTTTTTGCGTGCGTATTCATGAGTCGTGTCAGTCATAGGATTGCAATCGTTAAATGAGTCATAACTAAGTAGCTTTTCTTTAACCTTAGCATGTGGAAAAACAACACATCCTTAGCGTGAGTTGAATCATGCTTCCTGTAGTCTGGAAATTACGGAGTGAAAGGTTCTTGATTGTAATTGAGCATTTATCAATTAAGTGGATTTAACATTCAGAACTAGAAGATTTTCTTCATATTACTTACATTTAATGAGATTGAATCAGTGGTTTATGAGATCCTCATACCGACTAAACCTTTGATCGATCATTCAGGTGTACAAGGTCATAAATTTACAAGCTAACCATTACCCGTTACCTAGTATAGACGATCTTTTCGATCTACTGCTGACAGGATTTAGTAGTCTACTCGAAAATCGACTAGGGAACTAGACTTCATCAACTGAAAGACCTAAGGATAGTACACATTCAACTGAAAGACCTATGGACTAGCTACCTTCAACTGGGAGACCTAGGATAGCCACCACCAATGAAAGTTCATGAGAAGAACAACTCGACACACGACCTATAGATTTGGGAACACTACCGATATGACATAAGTATGACACTCGAAACACAGTATTCACCGGAATCTGTTAAAAAGACCTTGAAACGCGATCGTGTCTTACCATTCAGCAGAACTTTAAGACCTCATTTGAACTACCTTATTCATTCTTAAAATTTTTACTTTTTCCGTTACAAAACCTTGCGATCATGAAACTGTTTTGTGGGAGCTAACCGACTTGTGCGCTTTATGAGCTATGGATTTGATTTATCTGAACAACGACTGGGTACAGATGCACTTTAATCTGTATCACCTGAGCTCTTCCGTGAGCTCCTTCCATTTGTTGACCTTTATTCTGAGGATATTGTTTCTCAAAATGTCCACTCTCCGCATTCCATCACCGCTTGTTATAGTTATTGTTTTTATGTATTCATATACTTTTGATTCGCGACTCCATGTGTTTGTGCTATGAGTTTCAAATTATTAAAATGAATAATTATTTTAATAAAGATTTTGATAATTTCGGATATATAAATTATTCTTGTTAAGAGGTTGTGAGATTTGTGAGTTACAACAAAGATGGCGATAAGGTTAGGCTTGAATTATAGTGAATTTTGTTGATTGGTTGTGGCGTAAAAGAAATTTTGGATAGTTTGGAAAATATGGTGGCATTATGGACAAGTTTATGGTCAAGTCCAGGGGTGATTTATAAAAATATAGTTGTTGGTTCGAGTTTAAATAAGGGTAAAACGAACGTTTAAAAATGTCTCGAAAGGTTTATTAAGTGTCGAAAGTTTTTTTTAAAAATATTTGTGGAGCTTCTTAATATCAAAACGAAGGTTTAGGAATTTTTCTAAAAATGATAAGTCGTTGTCGTTGGTCATTTCTAAATATAGCAACATTTTATATATATATATTTTGCAAGCTAAGTATTTTGGTTAAACGATAGGGTTTTAATAGTTCGTTTTTGGAGATATAGAAACGATTAAATTAGGGGATGCTATTAACGTCTAGATAATTCATAATTTACCTAAAAATGAAAACTTTCTATATAATAGTAACTTTTCGTAAGAAGTCGTAAAACATGCTTTTATAAATTTAATAAGTCTTAAAAAACCATTTTAGTTGACTAAACTAAAGCACAAACATATATGGTTGTCTATTTCGTTATTAAACGTGGTGTGCAACGTTCCGTTATTATTATTATTCCTCGTTCTACGGTGCGTCTATTTATTAAATTGCGATTAGAGCCGTTCGGTTTTACTTTAATTCGCACCGTCTGCTTATGGCGTGTTGAGCCATGATTCATCCTCGTACTTTCTAAATAAGTTGAATACTTACCTTCATTAGCTTCGTCTGATATTAATCGCCGAACCGTACGAACATCATAAGCCAAATCTGCCTTTAACCGCTAAAAGCCTTATACAGACATACTCACGCGTCTACACTTTCTCTTTTTATGATTTCACTACTAAAGGACTTTCTTTATAACGTGTTTATATAAATCATAAAATTTGTAATGATATTTTTCTAAAATACCCATTTTGATGGATCATATATCATGGTCAAACCCAACCAAATTTATATTATTAAGAAGTGTTGAAAAATCAAGTTTTACTAAATAGAGTTATTAACGTCATATCTTTATTAAACTCTAAATCTTTTCTTGGTCACACTAAGGTTATACAAAAAAATCGGAATCCCAGGAAGGGATTCTTTTAAGGGTAAGGTACTGTCACAACACAGAAATTTTTAGGGAATATAAATTACTATTTTTACCCTTTGACTTTTAACGCTTGACCTTTTGTGGTCACATAGAAACGATTACTGCGCAGCCGGTAAATTTTTGAAACGTATTTAAATAATAAATCATAAATATTATTATAATCCCTCATTTACAAATTTAAACTTATTTGACTTGAAAACGAGAAGATATACGTTATTCATAAATTGACTTATCAAAAACGACCCGCTAAATTAGTTTTCACGACTCGGGACTCCTAAAGACAATATGATGTAAAACGACTTCTAGACAATTTTTAGTTTGACGAGAACACGAAACCAAGCAGAATAGTGACTAAAAGATCCTTGCAAAATTTGAAAAACAACGCATACCGACAAAGAAAATAATTTAATTTTATATTTAATTAATCAAACTTTTTTACTTAAATTAGAAATTATTTAATAAATCATTTTATATTTTATTCAACAACGTTTAACTTAAAAACCCGAGTATATTCATAAATTAAGTTTTTACTTTAGGCACAAAGGTTAAACCGTGAAACCAAATGATATTTAAAAATTTTTAAATAAAATTTTTTAAAAACCATTTTTAAATATAATCAAGCTAAATACTCGTTTTTTTCAGAAAAATAATTTGGAAAAAACAATGGCGAAGTTTAGTGTTTTGAATCGCCTCCGATAAAGTGGCTTAAACGAGTCACGGAACCGATAGTTATCGAAAATACTATTATTAATAATTTACAAAATAAACTACTAGGACTATTGTGGTATGTATCATTTCACATTATATGTTTTACTAATATACAAAATTTTATACTCTTTTCAATTTCCATCACCTACATCACACACATACCATATACAACTCATCTCCCCTAACTCATTTTTCGGACACCGGCCGCCGTCTCCGGTCAAAACAGCAGCCGCCGGCCACACCGCCGTTACGCGCCGCCGAAAAAACTTTTTCGGGCGAGGGTTTTCCGGCCGAAACTAAATAAACATTTCTTATCATTCGATCTACACGGATCCACCATACCACGCGACACGCCACCGACCCTTCCCCTTCGTCCCCACTCAACGGCGCCACCGCCTACTAACTCCCACCCTCTCCACAAGACCAACGTGGGCTCAGCCGCCCCTTTACTCCCTTCATCATATAGCCATCGTGGTTAACCCTCAACTATTATACACTTTCTAATTCATTTTAAAAGTTTTATATATAAATAAAAATTTATAACTTTTATTTCATTTATTTACAAAATAATACACACACACATTTATAAATCCTCTCTTCTTCTCCAAATATCCGGCCACCCCTCCCGCCGGCCGGCCGCCACCTTTTCCGGCCAACCACCGTCGGAAAACCTTTCCGGCGAACCACAAAAATGATACAAAAGAGATAGATCAAGCCCGGATCTACCCGATCCACTATACCACGCGCCTCCACCTTTTCCGGCGCCTCCCCTTACTCCGGCCAAACTCCGGCCACAGCTACCTCCACCATCACAGCCACGTCACCACCACTACCACAACAACCACCACCCCGTCACCCTCACTGTCACCCCATCTCCCCCACACTCTCCCACCCGACATCATCGTCATCCCCTTCACGCCACCATTAACATCACCATCTCCCTCCACCGCCACTCCTGCTGCAGCCAACACCACCGCCACCCATCGTCACCTATGTCACCACCGTGCTCACCTTCACCCCTCACCGGCACCACAGCCCGTAGCCACCCTCACTGCCATCACTCACGACAGCCGCCGTAAACCACCACCATCTCCACCTCTTTCTTTTATTTTATGAGTTTGGATGGTTCATATTTTTGTAAACAATATTAATAAGTTTGTGTGGTTGTGTTTGCTTAAACTTACTTTGTTTTCGATTCATTTAGTTAGTTTTGTTCATTTGTTTCGGTTGATAAAACACGCCCGAAAAAGGGTGTTTGTCTTTGCGTGGTGACAACCCATGAAGGGGCGTTTGTTTCTGTGGTTATCAGCCCTCGAAAAGGGTGCTTTGGTCGGCTGCGAAACAGCCAATAGGGTGCATTTGGTTTAATAAAAGCCCAAGAAGGGTGTGTTTGGTCTTACTTAATTCGTTATGATTTGGTTTCGTCTAGATATATATATTGTAACACGCGAGTATATTGCAACATTTATTGATTAAGGGGAAAAACGTTAAATTATGTGAATATGGAAAACGTTGTATAAACGAGTAGGTCATGCCGAAATTTTTATAAATTCCTATACTTAGTATTTTTCGCCACAACTACTATTATCTTTGAAAACTGATAAAAAGGATTAAGTTATAGTTTAAAGATATTTTTTTTACGTAATTATACAATAATCCGACAACAAACGAAAACTATACTTTTACAAACGATACAACTAGTTTACTTAAAACGCGTAACGAAATACTAAATTATAAAATATTATTTTATAATTCCCAACAATAACTTTTGTAAAACCTTTAAAAGCGTCGTTTAACTAATACGTAACTTTAAAACGTGTAATTACTTTTACTCAAGAACTTTTTATTAACTTAATTAGTGACTTTCGAAAACGTGTCGAATTATATTATTACCATTATATTTTAATCACGTATCTTATATAATACTTGTAAAGTATTATATACTACGACTTTTCCTTTTGAATGTTTGTCTTTATTATATACTTCACCATATGAATTATATAATTGTTCATTTTTCATATGTAATATATATACGGAATATATTACATACTTTGCGTGTGTTTTTCGATTTATTTTAATTAACCAACCACCAAACTCATCCAACTTGAAATCCAAATCCCTTATCAACGTGTCGCGTTGATGTGCTCATCCATCGGAAAACCCTAATTCATCAACCCAAGCTAATGGGTTTTAGCCGATAAGTTAAGCTGCATCTTCTTGGTCGAGCCATTCTGTTCTCCGTTTGTGCTGTGCTTATTATTTGCATTTCTGCTAGTTGCTCTGCAACATCAAGGTGAGTTCATAGCCCCACATTTTACTCGTTTTGAATAAATGTTTTATTATCTTTTGGGGTGAGAAACATGCTCGTTTACAAACTTGTTTGCGTTACCGAATTTCAAACTCGTTTACACACGAATTACAAACTTGGTTACTTGATTGATATCACACTCTTTCTACTTATGGGCTGTTCTGTTTCTCGACGGAGGACCGGTTGAGGAGTGCGAGTGAATAGATATATCTATTGGACTAATTACCCTATCGCCTTTGGTTCAACTTAACGAGAACAAACGGATATATGTCATGTCGATTGTACCATTTATGGTGGTCTTTGGTTTGGGACACCGGTTTTTAGGGCAGGAAGGAATCTATGCCGCAGTGATTGTAGCTTGGCCTGTTGATTTATTGCTTCAGTGTCATGAGCTTAGTGCAACAGTAAAATACCTTTTTATCATGATGTTGTATTCGTTATAGTAGTCACATAAGTTTTGAAAATCGTATGGTCCACTTGTATCAACTTAACCTATGAATTCACCAACATTATGTGACGTTTTAAACATGTTTCTCAGGGCTTAGCTTGGATTGATTCTGATGCTATGTGGAGTCTTGTGCAATATGATACCATTTCTCAAGACATTATTATCATTCATTCTCGTGACTTTTTAAAAACCTTTATTTGCTTCGCTACCTTTTAATTATGCTTCCACAAATGTTTATCTCTTTTAAATCATGTAAAAACTTATTTATTTTTAAAACAAGTAACTAGTTATGATTTCCAAACCATCATAGTGGTGTTCTCTTAGAATATGTACACAACCATAATGATGACGTCGCTCTCGGACACGTATTCAGTTCCAGGCCCCGTCTGGCGGGTTGTGACAGATTGGTCATCAGAGCCAAGGTCTATAGAGAACCAGGTTAGAATATCTAGGTATGGTCTATAACCAGGTATGTGAGCCTTTCGTGCTTTGATGTGTGCCTTTATTACGTGTTTTTGCTATGTGCTTCGCTGTATCTTTTTCTATGCAATTAACTTTATTCATGCGTTTTCTTTTCTCTGAGGTTATCTTTTCTTGGGTTATCTCTTCCGCGTTTATCGTTCGCCTTACGTTTTATTCATTGAATTACTTATATGGAAAGTTGCTCATATAAATATTAAACCTTTCTAAGACATTGTGGATGACACAATGGTCTCTAAAATTTGTCTAAGACATTGTGAGCAATGCAATGGTCTCAAAAATTTGTCTAAGACATTGTGAGCGGTGCAATGGTCTTGAACTTATTATTCATAACTGTAGGTTCTCGATATACACTTTCACTTCGTATTGCTAACCACATGGATCGAACCAAGAAAACTAGAAAAGAGATTATAGTTTAGAGAGAGAGAAAAGAGAGAGAGATGAGAGAAAAAAGATATTAGATTTAGAAAAAAAGATATTATAAAATTAGATATTTTCATTATGGGAAAACTATCTATATATTTAACCCCTACACATTTAATGTGATCGAGAGGGATATTTAAACTAGACTCGGGCTAGGGTTTTACTTGGATTAACTAAAACTATTAATATTTCGATTTAACTATGAGCACCGATTCCCAATAATATTTTATTACAACATTAACTAATTAAAGACCGAAGCTCCATCGTAGAGTGACCAAACTTCCTTGTTCGACTCAATAAATTAAGGCTAACAATCTCCCCCGAAGTGAGGTCTTGAACACGGGAACGAGCTTCCTTTATTGACTCAATAAAATTAAGGCTAACAATCTCCCCCGAAGTGAGTTCATTGATGACACTCCTTCATGAGATCAGTGAGATTGTTTTGTGTTTTAAGCTCGAGTGTCTTGGTCTTTTGTCTGCGTTATATGTTGTAGCTTGTTCTTCATGCTTTACGATCTTGACTCTGTGCTTTGTCATTGTCATTATCGTCTTTGCCATCTTACAATGTGAGTCTTTGACCACATGCTCTTATTTTGTATCTATCTTGAAAGCTTAAATCAGAGTTAGCGGAAAGTCTTTGTCTTTAAATCTTAAGCTTTCTAGATGTATGTCCTTCGTTGATTGAGCATTGAATAGGATTGAGGTTGTCGTTACCACCGTTTGTCCTGCAGGTTTCATTAGTGATATAAACGAGAAATTGATTTGAAAATCAATAACGTGTTCACTCGTTAAGTGTTTTTGTAACAATCGGAGTGTCATGTTTTATCAAAATTCATCAATCCGTCATTCATTTACTGGTCCAAAATTCGATATCAGTTGTCACAAGTTTGATACATATAGAAATCTCGCAAGTCACCTTACCAGAGCTTGTTTGATGCTGGGCTAAAGCAGGATTTCCATCTTCATTGTGGAATACAATTAGTAATCACTTGGATGTTCTGGAAATATCACAAATGATATTGAGTAGATAGGATCCTTGATAAAAGCTTGTGACTGCTGATGTTCATCAAGTGGTTTGAAATGAATGTGTCCCTTAACGAGATTTTTATTGATCTCTTGGCTCTAGACTCGATTAGTGCATTTTGGTTTTAGTACTCGGAGTGGAGCATATTGCCACCTATTCAATATCAACAATCTCGGAGTGAGATGTCAATAGATAACGTGTGTATCTCCGTGACAAATGAGACAAGTTTCTTGATGAACACGGAATGGTAGGAGGGTTGTGCATTGAATTACTGGGTCATGATGTCATTTTAATGTCAACAATCAACTAGTGATTCTTGTTGACAGCTAATGTATTGACCCGGTTTCTGCCTTAAGTTGTGTGGAGGGCTTCTTTCTTTAGACCCTTTATCCATACATTTCTTTTTCATTCTTCAACGCCTTCAATGCTTACCAGAAAACGTTCATTACTAACTCCTTATTGTGATTGTTCCTGAGTTGTTAGCTCATTCATGTGTGAGTCTGCATTATCCCATATACATTCATCTCTAATCATAACTAAGGAATGCTATTTCTAAACTTTGGAGTATCTTGGGTTACTTCCGTTCTGGTTGGTTGGATTCATAGAATTGATTCCTAACCTAAACCACCTTATGACTTAGATTCGTTCGTGAAATTAAGATGTTGTTGGGTATACAGAATCGAACCATAAATTTTCTTATTTTAGCACCATTGAGTCGATTAGATCTTTTTTAATTTACATTTTCTCCCTTATTTTAAATAATACAACGCTTAGTTTTTGAAATACCTTGTGATTAAAATAGTTTGAATATTTTGGGGAGAAAATATGGTCAGCTGAGAGGTTTGGAACTTTTTTGATAATGTTTTGATACATTAAGATATGGTCGTTGATGATGTATCCAAGAACATTAAAAACTTTTTTTTCGAAAAACTCCCCCTCAAATAGGACCAATTTGAGAAATTGTTGGTCTTTTGAAACACTGTGAGGGGATGGAGTGTTGAAACACAATTTTGAAAGATTATGGAGTGTCATCGAGAAATTCTTGAAAATTTGTGTTCAACTTTTGAAAAACCACATGTTAGAAGACTTCTCTCCTAACAAGTAAGGGTAAGCACACTGATAAAGTTACTTTCTTTTTTCTTGAGCTAAAATCATTGAAATCAGTCTTGTAAGAATAGCTCAAGACGAGAAAACGTTTAATTTTTCTCGTTTGTGAGGATTAGTTATCAGCTTCATTTATTTGAAGTCGGTTATGTAGCTGACATTTGCAATAAGCCACCTAGAAAATTTGAAATGACAGTTTTGAAACTATTTGAAACTCTCGCTCGAACTTCATTTACCACCCGTGTCAAATGTTATCGACATTTCTCAGCACGTAAATGTTTATCGATTCCAAGAGACTTGTCGGAAGATATCTTTTTGGAAATTTTTTGATTTTAATGATTTGGTAATTATTTACCTGTTGTCTCAGCAGTGTATATGATGGGGAATAGTAATTCCAACGGCTTGTCATGATTTTGTTAAGGAAAACTACTTTTGGAAACTAGCTGTGAACTTGCTGTTCATTGCTGTGGTCTTGAATTCCGAGTTCTGAACGGTTATGATCAGAAGTCATTTGATGAAGAACGATGCCTGAACTGATGTGAACAGACGTCATATCCATGAAGACCGAGGCTTGATCTGCTGCGATCAAACATCTTTTAAACATTGAGGAACGGGGCCTGAAGTGTTATTTTCAGTTGACACCATTTGACATTGACGACGAGGTTTGAAACTGCTGAGTTCAAAGTCATTTTGAACTTTTTAAGCAACGGTGGCCAGAAGTGTTATTTTCTACAGGACACCATCTGATGATCATAGATCAAGATCTGAAGCCCTGTTTTCTGAGATCTCTTTCTTTTTCGCAAACAAACTCTGAGTCTTCCTCGGTAGGATTGAACGATTGGACCTGTACTTAAGAGAGTACTTGCAACGGAACTTTAAGAGCTTGTTATTGCTTTCACATTGGTAGTGATATCTGCATTTGAACCATTTGGGGGTTAACTTTCAACCTTTGTTGTGTTAGAGACGAATGTCTTTCATGTTGGAACCCATCTAGTAAGGCGTCTTGGAATTCTACGTTGTTGACACCTAAGACAAGATTAGGACTTGTTTGTTTTTCGCATGCACAATGGTAGTCTTTTGATTGAAAACCTAGTCCTTTTGGGATCTGTCTTTTTGGTTTCGATGCAACACTTACTGCTCTAACGGGCTTGTTTCTGTTTGTTGTCTTATTATGGATGGAACTTCGCAACGCGAGTTGACTCTTTTAGGAATTTTATTACACAAGCATCATGATTTGCATTAAGACACATTTCTGAAAATGTCGAGCAAAACAATATGTTTGGAGTCAGAAAATTTCTAGAGTTCCCTAGAGTGTTCTTGTGCGCTTTTTCTTAGCCTCTCCTTAGTTAGTGTTATGAACAATGTCGTTTGAGCTATACCTAGATGAGCTAGTTGCAATCATGTAATGAGGTTTTGCAAGGGCAGATTCTCTTCCCTTAGGTAAATGATGTGTAGTAACTGGTTTTGACAAGTCGTTGTTCACATCAACTTGGGAGGCAAACCGTGGTTTGGTTTTAAAATTATAGTCTTTCAGACCTTAAAAGCAGTCGGTTTTCTAACAAACGGATTGCTCGTTTTTAAGTGGTTTTCAACCGGTGTTTCCCAAGATGATGCTTTGCAAACTTAGTAATCACGCTATTTCCTGTTAGTTTCCTTAACTCATTTTTTAATGCTGCAATTTGCAAAAAACCCCTTTTTTGAATCTGAGCTAGTACATCAGCATTTTCATTAGACTTTTTGTTCAGTTGTGCCATTAAAGAGTCATTTTGGTCTTTGGTCTGAACTCGTGTCCTTTTGAACTGAATCAAAAAGATCTTTGTAAGTCTATTTCAAGTGCTCTTTTTCCTTATGTAACTGCTCATTCTCTGCAAGTAATTTAGCCACACTATGTTCCAATTCGATGTTTATTGTTTCAGTACATCGAGTTTTCATTTTTAACGTTGGCTTCTTTGACTTTCTCTTTTAAAAATTGACTCTGTATGCCTGATTTTAAAAACATTGTTTTTGCATTTGTAGTTTCAAGTTATTACTATGTGCTTCGGTTTTGCAAAAATCTTTGGACATCTGGGCAAACACGTCTTTTTAAGACAAACCATTTTCTAGACTCGAGAGTTGTTTTGCGGTTAGTTGTCTTGTCATCAGTTAATTTATAGCATATGAGACATATGTCATGCATTGTTCAGCATTTGGTCAACTTTCCTTCATTAATGAATTAGGTTGTCTAGTATGTTGTTGTCCCTATAGCAGAGTCACATAATCATCCGCAGTCATTTGTACCTCAACCCATTGGCGCTTTCTTTCATATATGGGTCTGATTTTCTTGCATCATCAACATGTGCATCATTCCCTGATCTGCTGCTTGTATCTGCTCTTTTGATTCTGTCCCATTGCTTTCAATGATAACTGAACTAGCATCCAAGGGATCCAAGCCCACATTACTCGTATCAGTCTTTTCCTCTGTTGTCTGGGATTTGTCTTTCTTCACCCTTCTTTCATACTCCATTTTTATGTTGTGCTCTTTACATCCTCAATTCGACTTCCTTAACACGATTCCATGTTCTTCGTAATTTTTTTATTTTAGCTTTTTCTGTGTGGATCAGGGTGTTACGGTATTCTGGAATATCGAGTCGAGGTGTATTGTAGGTATTTGTTGGTGTATGTCAAACATATTCATCCAATCAAAATAAAACTGTGACTTGGATGAACATCTGAAACAGTGTCTCGAGTGCCTTTAAAGCAGACCATGACATGAATCCAATCTCTTGAAATTCTTCTATGTCAAGTTGCTTTGTAGTGATCCATGTACCAATGAACATTGTGCCCATGAAAGTCTCTAGATCTTGACCAATGAGTGTTTGACGCTGAAATGAGCGTTTGATCATCTCTCGGTTCACTTACTTTTAAGTCGTTGTTTTTGAAAGACACTTGAGGTGCGTGAATGAGTTGTTGAATAAGATACCATGCAACTTTCTTTTGATTTGTCTTGAAATTAGTTGCATTTGTTGTTTTTCGAATCTGAACACGAAGATAAGGTATTTTCTTTTCCATTTATCGAAATTTGAAGCGTGAAATGTTTTGAAGGTCTTAAGCAGGTAAAGTGATTGTTGTTGTTGTGAAAAAATAAAACTATTTCACGGGATTTTACAAGTCATTGACTAAAACGATAAATACAAGAGTATTAGCGGGATTTTACTAATCAAGGAAAAAAACGTGATTGAAAATAGAATTGTTGTTGAAATCTTTGTTGTAGTTGAAGACTTGACTTTTGTAAGATTATTGAGCTAAAAACGATGAACTAGGGAAATTTTTAAACGAGAAGGGCCTAAAAATTGAAAATTGTGAAAACTAAAATGTAAAACTAAAAAAATAACAAAAATTAAAAGTTTAAAAGTGAAAAAAATTAAAAAGTTTGAAAGTAAAAGGTTATATTTAAACTTGCTTAAAAAAGAAAGGGTTAATAGAAAATAAGTTAAAGTCTAAAGGTTAAAAATGAATATTGTTTAGCATTCGAGGGGCTGCATGTGCCAATTGCCAAAAGTTGGTAATTAATAAAAAAAATCTCCCTCCATTTTATCTTCGTCTTCGTTTAAAGATATATAAAATATCAACAGATTCGAAATTTGGATCTCGCGGAAGTCGTTCTTACGGTTATGTGGTAAAAACTAAATATATCACGTTGATCGAAAACGAATCACGAACACAACGGTCTATGTTATAAGTCGTGTCGTCAACCGATACTTAAAACCGAAAACCGAAAATTTGTTTAAAACGTATAAATTTTTTTTGTTCTCGTTCGGTTCAACTTAAAATTACTCGTTCGGTCCTTGTGATTTCCACTCGTTCGGCTCTCTAGACAATGAACTCGTTCGGTCGAGACAACAAACACTCGTTCGGTCCTTGTGATTGTTACTCGTTCGGCTCTCTAGACAATGAACTCGTTCGGTCGAGACAACAAACAACTCGTTTCGTCTTGTGGTGTGATTGTTCTCGATTCGGTCTCGAGATTTGTCACTCGTTCGGATATATAGAAAATAACTCGTTCGGGGTTGAAAAATCACTGCTTTTCGCGTGGTTGAATTAATCTCAACTCGTTCGGGTCTATAGTAAATGAACTCGTTCGGTCCTTGAAGTTTTCACTCGTTCGGCTCTATGGACAATGAACTCGTTCGGTCCTCGAAAGATGAAACTCGTTCGGTCCTAACGTTTTCCTCCGTTTCGGCTTGTAACAAGTTTTTCACTCGTTACCCGTTTCGTTTTAAACTCAATCGTCTTGTTACTGAAAATGGATGGTTGTCTCTCTTTTTTTCTAACGTATCGGAGAAGACAAAAAAACATAGCTTCAATAACAAGATATAAAAACGTTTTGACTTGACTTAAAAAATACTTAAGATGGAAAGTTTTTTGTTTTTGTACCAATAGCTCAAAAAGCGTCTTTTTTTCTTTCAAAAAGGAGGTGTGGTTATTTGTTTTCACAATACAAAAAACACACGCTCCCTGATATGAGAAGAATATCATCGAAATGAAAAATCAAAAAAAATTAGCGAATCATTAAGCTTAAAAAAAATTACACATCAAATCACTAAACCAACGTGGCTCGTGATACCATTTGTAGGTTCCCGATAGTACAACTTTCACTTCGTATTGCTAACCACACGGATCGAACCAAGAAAACTAGAAAAGAGATTATAGTTTAGAGAGAGAGAGATGAGAGAAAAAAGATATTAGATTTAGAAAAAAAGATATTATAAGATTAGATATTTTCATATGAGAAAATATCCTATATATATATACCACTACACTTTTAATGTGACGCGTATGGATATTTAACTAGGATCGGTATCGGGTTTTGCTTGGGATTCAACCTAAAACATTTATAAATATTTAGGATTAACTATCGAGCCCGATTCCCGGATAATATTTTTGTACATCGTTTAAATAATTAAAGGACGAAAGCCATCGTAGAGTGATCGAGCTTCCTTGTTCGACTCAATAAATTGAGGCTAACAATAACCTTATACAATATCGTATTACGCGAAACCCGACACGGTTATGTTTACATGGAATTATGTATGAATCTAAGTTTCACAAGTCTTGTATGGGCAGGGACTTTGTTAACTGGAGGGTTATTATGGTAATGTGATATGTAAACACGTTCTTTAGGTTCTTAATCTTTAATTACTTTAATCGTGTAGACTCATCAGTATTTTGTACTCTATGCGATTTCTAATTGCTCCCCGTCTCCGAAGATGAGTTTTAAACACTCGTCCCATACTTATTAGAGTGTCTGCATCGTATTTTCATCCACCACCTTGAAGATTTTATGAGTACGCGTATTGCATCAGAGATTATTAAGTGGGCTAATTTATAATCTCTTTATTTGAAAGGATTGGGACGCCTCTTCATTTAAATAAATAAATTGTATAAATTAGTCTATACTTATTCATTTATTCGACTTATTTCATTTCCTTTACCCCATTCGATTTTGAAGTAAATACCGACGCCAAGACAAGGAATGAGTTCCACGAGGATCGAGTGTATTGTAACCCAACGAATTGCTAATGCTATCGAAGCTAATACTGTTTATGAGGAAAGAATCCACATGGCTCGCGACTAAATAAATTAGGTCGTATGTTAGGAAACCAAGGTAGTAAGGAATGCCAACAACAAAATAAATGACAAAAGGCCTTGAGAGCTTACATTGCTAAACCAAATTTCAAGGACACATAAGTAGCAAAAATTTCCCTTCCACAACAAACGAAAGTTGCACCACACTGGACCATGCACTGTGAAGTGCAATAACTACAAGAGTGTTGGCCATGTGAGTAGGAATTATAGGACACTGTTTCGATATTCAACGTAGAGGCCATAGTGACAAATTAGAAACCTGAACCGTGCGGACCGTATTTAGGAGGTTAAAACTCGCTGGAGCTCTAACACCGTCAAAGATAACGTTGATGTTTAAGGAAAGATTTTCCCTATTTTTTGAAACCAAAGTAGACTCAGACTGAAATCTCTAAGAGTGATGCACTAGTATTTACCTGTAAATTTCGTGTATTGTGTGGATTTCCCAAAATCCTTTGTTCAGTTTGTGTCATAATAATTTTGTCAGTTACACTTCAATTCCCTAGTAAATTTATATAAGCTACTCCTTGAGTCTGTTACCGTCATACAACCTATCTTACTATATTTATGTAAACTGCTTGCTGTTATTAACTAAGTGGATGATATCCTATGAACCGTTTGCTGATAGCTTGTTTATTTTAACACCTTATAAACTATTTTGATATCATTCCATAAACCGTTTTGCCAACATTTTATAAGTATTATACTATTACCTCATAACTTATATGACTATCAACTAATGTGCTAACTCATTCTCATTTTATAACCTATTTTACGGTTAATTATAAACTCTTTTGCTACCCTATTATAAATCATTTTGCAGTTATCTTACAAACTATTTCCATGTCACCTCATGAATCATTTCGTTGTCATTTATAAACTATTTTGCTGT
>BQNB010075221.1:0-31541 GCA_026074375.1 Tanacetum coccineum | reverse complement strand
TATGTAACCACAATTTAGACTTGTCATCGTTCCCAGTCGCGATCTTAAAAGGTGATAACTTCATGTCTTCTTTTACAATCTCATCACTTGCTCTTCTTCCAATCAACCGCCTTAACATCTGTTTATGTATACTTAAATTAATATATAAACATATACAAATTGGAAAACAATGAATGAATGAAAAGTGACTAACCAAAAATGGTGTTTGTAGGATTGCAAGCAGCCTGGTTTTGCAGCAGCATCGCCCACCAAACGTTCAGTGTCTTTAAAGGCTACGAACGACGGGGTGATCATGTTACCTTGATTGTTTGCTATGATCTAAATGTGGTTGTGTTTCCAAACAGAAACACGTGACTAAGTTTTCCCAAGATCGATGCCAATAGCTGGAGCTCTATGTGTTTTCGACATTTTATAAGGCTAAAATATAAGACTATGCATAACCTTCCCTTCACCATCACTATTTATAAATTTTGAATGAATGAATCCTACTCAGAATATATGTTGCTTTTGAGTACAGATAACTTTTTTACCATAATTATCAACTATAAAATTAATATAATATAATACTTCTTCTAAAGCAATAATAATGGACCCTTCTTATGCCTTTAACTCTTACTTGAGGAGATATTATTAGCCACTGATCATTTTAGGGAGAAACTAATCGGAGAGGGTTGATTCAGCAAGGTATACAAAGAAAAATCATCATCATTCCCTGATGAAAAATATGTGGCTACAAAGAAGTCAAATGCATAGAAAAGGCAAGGGGAACATGAGTTCATGATCTTGGTAGAAAACTAATCACGTCATCACCTCACATTTAGCTACACTAATCTACTATACCATTAGCAACCATATTAAACCAATTAACAGCGAGACCAGCTAAAGAAGCTAACAACCATAGCAAGTCAGATAATAAGCTATCATCGTAAAGAAAACGCCTTACTACCTTAAATTTTTTAAAGCATACCAGTACCAACCATAAGCAAGACGAAGACCGTCAGACAAAATATCACATGTTCAAAAGCGTAAAATATGATAAGAGGAGGTTTGGGATTGCTAACTTACAATTCTTATGACATACTTTATCTTAAATGGTTCTTGGTTGTCACGCATAAGTGCACGCTTTCTGCATCAGTGGTATCGGCAACCGAAATACCAATATCAACCCTCTTTAATGCCGAAACATCAGTCTTATAAAGAGCAAAGCTTTAATAGTGACCAAGTTTATAGCATACATTGATAATCTTATCGCCGCATTGAATCTCAAACACTCCCTTAAATAACTCTCACGGCCGAGTCAGAATCTTCATGAAGTTATCGTCCAACTAAAAGAGGGCATACTTACCCGGTAAAAGCCGGAAGCTTTTTAGACCTCTATGAAAGCCTGCTTTAACTTTCCTTGTGCTTGTATGAGTTCATTTTTATTGGTACGCACAAAGATATTGGTTACTCGCATAGAGTACACCTGTATTAGACATGAAAAGATAAGCACTATTTAATCACCAATTCGATCTAAAAAAACATACTACTCTGAAAACAAATGGCGATATGATAAGAAGTGTTTCCATTCTTACACCCACCGATGCAATCAGGGAAAAAAGTCCCATAGGGCAAAGCGCTGAACTGCCACCTTGAACTTCACCAAAAGCCGAAGCAACCATTTTCCCACTCTCTTTGCCCCCCCCCTTTTGTGGCAAAAACCACAACCCAATAAACAACTAAAGACTGAAATACTTATAATTAACGAACCACATTATCACCACACCATGATGTATTGGGTTTTTAACATATCTATAGTGGCATTTTTCAACCCATCTGTTTATAAATATTCTAAAATCTAATTCAGAATATATTATAGTAATAATGAAATGATGAAATAGGTTACCATAAGTTACCCATTTTTAACCATTGGCCAACCCACCCATCTTCTGAGCTTAAAAATTTCATGGTGAAAGCTATTTCTTTGTTTATGGATCCATCATCATAAAAGGCTCCTCAAAAGTATACACTAAAGACACGTTACATTGGAAAACTTTGTTACCCTTTCTAAATCTCTATAAAAGGGTAAGTTTTCATTTAAAATGGTACTTGTTAGAACCTCCTTGAGCAAACTGGAGCTTTTAATCAATAATAGAGTAACTAATAGTCATACTACTATAAATGATACAGAAAAGAGTAGTGGTTGTGATCCCTTGTCTCCTTAAAAAATTCACAAACCATTCATCAACGACAAACGCCAAGACTACCGAACCATGTTTTCTGTTCAGTCTCCTCTTGAAACCTGATGGCCGACACTTACATGTAGTAATGTTCCCATCTTGGCTGCCCTGTTAATGAAGCATCAAAATGAGCCGTGGTAAAGTATTGCAATGGTTTAATGAGCATTTGGATTTTTTTATTTAAGTACTTACCAGATCACACCCAACCAAGTAAACCTGTTGCGTTTCAAGCAGGTAAACAGATCAAATAAGCAGTCCCAAACACCCCTTAATATAAAGTTCGGTCACTTTACAAAGATACAAAATACTATAAAAGATGACTTACTGATTTTCCTTCCACTTATTACATGCCTAGGTAAATGAAATCTTTGGTTGTTTGACCTTCAAAGTCAAAGTGGCAAAATGGGTGGATTTGCTAACGGGTCAAGTGTGTTGCGGCCAAAATGAAGTACGTTGATATGAGCCGAAACTGGCCAGGTTGTTAATAGCTAGTTCATGTGCTCAATAAAATTACAAAATTCTAGTAATAATATAATGCTTCCTATGAAAAAAACTTGAATGTAATATGCCTTAAAAAAACTAATTTGGGCAACTTTTTACCATTCTGGCCCGTTCGACCCACTTGACGTGCTCCGTTTTTTAGCTAAATTTATGGATTTCAATGTTTGACGTAAGACTTTGTTTGGGATTCCTTATCAAAGTGATTATATGTAACTTTCAAAAGCGGATGAAAACTTTTGGCCAATAATCGTACAAATTGTACGATTAGGATTAGTGGGTTGCTTTTTAAATGTATGTCAATTTTAAAGATCGCATTTTGATCATTAAAGCGGAAGTATCTTCGAAGACTTGTTTATTGTATTATAAAAAGAGAGTAATTATCATTATTAATCATTTCTAAACAATCAAGATATTCGCAAAAAATGTAATATAAAGAAAACATTAATTCGCAAAGATATAAAACAACATAAAATATAGAGAGAAAATTGGTTCAAGAGAAGAGGACTGCGACAAAGATACATTGAAGACGCATGCGTGTGGGTGGGTGGGTAGGAGTGCATCTCCGAGACGGAGATCTCTGTCTGGATCTGTGTGTGTTCTAGGCGCGAGTAGTGACAGCTCATGGGTTGTTGGTTGTGGGGGTATTCTCGGCTCTATGTCAGCCTTCTTGGACCATGTCTGCGGAGAGTCGCGCAACTAATCCACGCTGACTATGTGAACGTTTGGACACGAGATACGTAGCAGCCTGCCACTACACATAATCCAAATTGAGACAGACAGGACACTTGAAACATACATAATACTATAGATCAACTAAGCTTGAGGGGGCGGCAGGGAAATATAACCTAATAACGTGGTGCACCCCTGTCCTTGAATGGATAACAGACTATCATAGTAATGGATATGGAGTTATTTGTCAATGACATACACATAAACTTACATGGGTTTTCTACCATAAGTCTTACGTTAATACGTGATCTATTGTGGCAATGGCAAACAATTCTTTTTTTGTTCCTTGGCGCATTATCCTTGTATGGCCGGGACAAACATTTTCTAAATATTGACAAAAACAAAAATAACTATTGTTTGACCATAAATATTTCATCAATATAAGCTGATAATTATCTAGCGTGCGCAGAATAACTATGATTTGAAAATAAAATTACCCATTCGAGATCAGTATAATTTGATTCGTCAATATAATGCCGCAACCATTTGGTCTCTTCTTCTGAGATAAAAAAATTGCACGTTCAAGTGAACATAAAACCCAAAAGAGAGTCTAAATGTCAAAACTTGATACCATTTTACGGTTTTAAATATAAGGTTACCTAATAGATGAAGGTCATTGATTAATTTCGATGCGTATGCTACTTTTGTTAGAGTACTCTCGAACAACTCTTTCCTACCAAGCATAGGCTTCCTAAACTTATAAAAAGGCCTACAAATAACAACAAATACCACTATGAATACATATTCAGATCTCAATTCATGGAAGTTTTATTCATTGTTATGCATAAAAGTTAGCAACAGCTCATGTGCATAAATGACCATTTTGTTTGTACTCACAGCGTGATCAGACTCTTCTTCCACCTTTGATATACATTCATCTTTCTTGGGTTATGGGGTGGCCTACTAATCCAGGTATATGCTTCCATTCACCCTACACAATCGAGCCTGAATATAAACGTTCAACTGAATTGAACTAAAATGCAATAAGCAGATGGTTCTTGGATCTCTTAACTATTTTCTTGGTATATCTGCACAGCGGTCGTCTTCGGGTTTGTTTTTGTCTCAGTCTAAGTTTGCAGAGGAAATTCTTGAGCGAGCACACATGCAACATTGCAACCCCTGTAGAACTCCTGTTGACACTGAGTCCAAGCTTGGTTCTGATGGTGACCCTGTTAGTGATCCTACCTTATACCGCAGTCTTGCAGGTGCTCTTCAGTACCTGACTTTCACACGCCCTGACATCTCCTATGCCGTGCAACAGGTGTGTCTTTATATGCATGACCCCCGTGCTCCACACTTTACTGCTTTGAAGCGTATTTTGCGCTATGTTCGTGGTACTCTTACCTTTGGTCTTCAGATTCATGCTTCTACTACCGCTCAGCTTACTGCTTATACTGATGCTGATTGGGCTGGATGCCCTGTTACTCGTCGTTCCACCTCGGGTTATTGTGTGTTCCTTGGTGATAACCTGTTGTCCTGGTCTGCAAAGCGACAGGTTACCTTATCTAGATCTAGTGCTGAGGCCGAGTATCGCGGTGTTGCTAATGTTGTTGCTGAGACTGCGTGGATACGAAATTTGCTATTAGAGCTGCATGCCCCTCTTACCACAGCTACTCTCGTCTACTGTGATAATGTTAGTGCTGTGTATTTAACCACTAACCCTGTTCAGCATCAGCGTACTAAACACATCGAGATTGATATTCATTTTGTCCGAGACTATGTTGCCTCCGGTCAGGTTCGTGTTCTACATATACCATCCCGGTTCCAGTATGCAGATATCTTCACCAAAGGGCTTCCGAGTGCTTTGTTTTGTGATTTTCGTTCCAGTTTGAACGTCCGCAGATCTCCCGTTCTTACTGCGGGGGAGTATTAGCTGTCATTAGCAATTATCATTAATTGTGATTGCCTTGATTGACATTAGCATTTATGTATCATTAATTGTGATTGTCATTTTCCTTGTATAGTCTCATGGCTCATCTATATATAAAGATGGCTACTGATGAATAGGAAGATATGAAGAATAATCAATTCTAATATGGTATCACAGCCTCCCAAAAAGATCCTCTCATAAACCCTAATACAATTTTTTTTTCGCATCACAGTTGCTTCTTTTTATTTGCTGCTTGTTTTCTCCTTTGCCATAGCCTCATGGCAGGAGATACGCCAACACCGCCAAAGCCACCAATTGATAAAGCCTATTCCATTGCAAGTATCAAGGCATGTATACCCACCCCTCTTGATCTTGATAAATTAAATTATAACTCTTGGAGCTCGTTGTTTCAACGATTCTGTAAGACCTATGAAGTTCATCACCATCTTGCCGCCCCCTCAACGACAGCCACCTCCACGGTCGATCCTCTACATGACACCAACGACTCTCTTGTCGTCATGTGGATCTATGCGACCATCTCTCCCAAACTTGTGGAGATGATTGTTGATGTTGATTCTACCGCCCATGGAGTGTGGAACCGTTTGAAAGATCTCTTCCATGACAATAAGGATGCCCGCATCACACAACTCGACAATGAGATCCGCAACATGGCGATTGGCAACTTATTTCCAACAACTAAAGTCAAAAGCCGATCGCCTTGCCAATCTTGAATCCCCGGTAAAAGACACTAGTCTTGTAACCTATACCCCATCCCCTTGGTCCAGATTGTATTGTGAGATCATCCCGCAAACTGAAATTCGTCCATTTAGTCTCATGTTTAACAGTACTGCATCCAACATCTTTCCTCCAACGTTCTCAAAGTAAATATCGATTCCTTCGGGAAAGTACCTGAATAGAAAAAACATCTCAAAAAATTTTTTTTTTTTTTTTTTTTTTTATTTTTTTTTTTTTTTTAGAGGTTCGTATATCTATATTCTGTGCATAAAATTCAACATATTTATAGGGAAACAAGTCAATTTCTGTACGGATAATGAATCAAAGTGGTCAAATGTTGCAACGAAAAAATAATAATGGTAATAATCACGAAACGGGTCAAATGGTCAAACAGATTAAAGCTCACATAACGAGTAATCAAACACTTGCAATGCTGCCCCCCCCACATCTGTATAATCTTAACTTTAAAGAATTGCAAAAATAACTGTTTGAAAAAGGGGGGGGGGGGGGTTAGACCAATTGCCTGTTTTTGACCCGCACTCAAAAACTACATCTTTCGAACCACTCAAGGGTGGCCTAGTGGCAAACGGGTTGTGGCTATCACTCTAAAATGTTTACCAGGTTTGAGTCTTCGTGGCGGTGGATTCAAACCCGGTGGATTAGTCATGTAATGTGTCGGAAACAATGGTTACCAAAAAAAAAAAAAACTACATCTTTCAACCTAAACATGTGGTGACCCATTACCCAACCCGCCTGCAACAAATAAATTCTGCTTTATTTTGGGTGATAACTATGGATCAAACGGACCTCTTTAGAGCCGCATCCAGATCTTGCTCTTCCTTGTAATTAAAAGCTTCATCAAATCCAAATTTGTTCTTCAGCAAATCAACCTTGGGTGATAAAGCACACATAAAAACGATTCAATACGAAAGAAAATAATAACTTTCAAGTTTGGAACATTAGGGTGAAATACTTAAGGCGTCTGTGATATACAGCAGCAAGCAGAAAATGGAATCATAAGCTAACATAACTAATTTTTATAGCGGAGATAAATTAACATAAGCCCAATAATCATATTAGTATAAAGTATGCTAAAATGTCGAAAGCACGAACCTTTTCTTTCGTACCAGCACTCCCAACAACATAGCATCCTGACAACTTAGCAAACTGCCCAACCAGCTGCCCAACTGCACCAGAAGCAGCGAAAACAAAGGACATATTCTCCTTTCTTCCCTTGGAGTACAGATATCATAGTAAACCAATATAAGCGGTCATACCCGGCATACCTAGATAAACATCAAAAGATTAAAAATCAGAAGTGTCAGTGTATGTGTGTGTCTGTGTGACGTGTTCTCCAGCTGCACGACCTAAACGGGGACATTGTTAGACTCGCCTACTATTAAAGCTCGTTGTGTATTTTGCAAGTTCATAGAACGACTAAAAACACTTTAAACAGAAATGATACCAAGAATTCCAGTATAATATGAAAGAGGCACATCGGTATGTTCAATCTTGATAGAACCTCTGTAAATTGAAACTTGTATCAAATCAGAAGTAACCTACGTGAATTGAAAGGGAAGAAGGTATGGGGCAAAACGTTTCTGTATTTCATCATACTTGATAGCTACAGATAATGCCTATTTAAACTAGAAAAATGCCAACAAAATAGGAACTAACTCCCACTACTCAACTAAACAAAAGACCAGGAAGTAATTGGCCAACATGGCCTTGATTTGGTCAAATAAAAAAACGTGGAGAAAAACATAAATAAAACTACTTTCTGAATTAAGCCAACATTTTCCCCCCTAATTCAGAATCTGTTATGTTCTTTACTCCCATCATCTTCCTCATTTCAATAAACTGAATTCGAGGTAACGGTTTTGTGAGAATGTCCGCCTTTTGTTCCTTGCTGCAACATGTTTTATAACTCACCCAACGCTCAACACACTCTCTTATGAAGTGATACCTCAAGTCAATATGCTTGCTTCTTCCGTGGAACACCGGGTTTTTGATCAGCTCTATTGCTGATTTGTTGTATAAATAAAGCACAAATGGACCAGCTTTCTTCCCTATTATCTCTTGAACCAATCTGGCTCACAATTTATTCCTTTGACTGTTGCGGTGGTTGCAGCATAATCAGCCTGCATGAAGAAGTGTGCCCACACATGTTGCTTTTTCGTATGCCCAAGTGACCAATTCTTCCTCCAAGTAGAATACATTTCAACCTGTACTCCGTTATCCTCCACATCTCATAGCGTGAATTACTATCGGAATTCCTTCGTGATTAAATCACCTTTATGATTATTGGTATAAACGAGGACCCGTAGTCATCTGTTCCTTTAATGTCACCGCACGGATCCTCTTCATGCTTGCAAATGGTTTTTTATGTAGGTTTCTCCAAAAACTGCTCCAATTCCGACAAGCATATGCAAAGGTCGGGACGGGTGTGTGTGAGGTACCTTAAGCCTCCGATAATGCTACGAAACAATGTCGCGTTAACCGGGACTCCTTCTTCATCCTTCGTAAGCTCCTCTTTGTGTTCCATTGGAGACTTTGATGGATTACAATCTGCCATTCCAGCCTTTAAGAGAAGATTCCTTGCATAAGCAGATTGTTTAAGTGTGATACCATCTTCATGTTGAGTCACTTCGATTCCCAAGTAATACGAGAGTAAACCCATGTCACTCATCTCAAATTCTTGTTCAATTTGTTGCTTAAAAATACTTGACATCATCATCACAATTTCCTGTTACAATTAAATCATCAACATAAACACCAACTATTAGGACATTACCATGTTGTTTTCTGGTGTACACTCCATATTCCAGCCCACATCTTGTGAAGTTCAATCCTTTTAGGAACTTGTCCAATCTCGAGTTCCATGCTCTAGGGGCTTGTCGAAGCCCGTAGAGCGCCTTTGACAGTTTGTACACTTTTGTTGGATGATTGGTCTTCACGTACCCCTCTGGTTGTGTGACGTACACTTCCTCCTCCAGCGTCCCATTTAGAAATGCCGACTTCACGTCTAAATGATGTACTTTCCAGCCATGCGAACTTGCGAGAGCTAGTAGGATTCGGATTGTTTCAATCCGTGCAACCGGTGCGAACACCTCATCGAAATCAACTCCGGGTTTTTGAACATAACCCTTGGCGACTAGTCTTGCTTTATACTTTAATATGTTACCACTCGGATCTCGTTTCAGCTTGTAAACCCATTTAAGTCCAATGGGTTTACGACCAACAGGTAAATCAACTAAGCTCCAGGTTTGGTTCTTTTCTATTGCATCCAATTCAACATTCATAGCCTTCACCCACTCTCGATCTTTAGCAGCCATAAGATATGATGTGGGTTCATCTGCATCTTGCATGAATAATAGCTCATCACATTCTTCATAGAGATCAGTTAACAAACGAAACCTTTTTGGAGCACCACCACCTGTTGTACTTGATGTTGGATTCGTTGAACCCACAGAGGTAGCCGGTGAATGACTAGGAGTTGAGAGGCCTTCATCATCATGTATGTTTGTTTGAGGAGTAGGCTGGAATTCTTCATCATTTATCCCTTCAAAAACTTCTAGTGGTTCATCTGTTGAATCACTTTCATCTTCCAAGTTAGTATCTTCTTGACTATATCCTTCAATGGTGAAGGTGCTTCTAGAACTTTCTTTAAACTTGGTTGTCTCACCCCATAGCCACTGTTTACCTTCATCGAATCTTACATCCCTACTTACTCGAATTCTACCAGAGACTGGATCCAAAAGACGATATGCTTTGCTTCCTGTTTCGGTTCCCAAGTGTACAAGCATTTCACTTCTGCTATCAAGTTTCTGTTGGTGCCCTCTCAATACTTTCGATGAGCAGACGCAAACCGAACTCTTCTAAGGAGTTTAAAGATTAGGCTTCTTTCCCGACCATCTTTCATAAGGTGTCGTATCACCAAGAGTTTTTGTAGGAACTCAGTTTTGTATGTAGACAGCTTGGCGCACTGCTTCTCCCCATAACGTATCAGGAACCTCCATACTTTTCATCATGCTTCTTGCCATTTCAATTACCGAGCGATTGCGTCTCTCCACGACACCATTCTGTTGTGGGGAGTATGGTGCCGTGAAGTGATGCTTTAGACCTGTATCTTCACAATACTCCGTAAAGGCCTTTGAATTAAATTCTCCCCCACGATCGGTTCGCAACGTCTTGACCTTCACACCTGTTTCGTTTTCAACTAGAACACGAAATTTCTGAAACATACCAAGTGCTTCATCTTTTGATTTTAACATATAAACCCACATTACACGGCTGAAATCATCAACTAAGAGAAAAAAATAACGATTACCAGCAGGTGTCGGGGGTGAGATTGGTCCACAAATGTCCGCGTGAATAAGCTCTAGCCTCTCTTTTGCCTTGTACAGAGTTTGTGTTGGATATGGGTTACGAGTTTGCTTTCCTTCTAAACAACCTTTGCACAATGCGTCGGGTTTTTCAATCGCTTTCAAACCATGCACCAGATTCTTGTCACACATTTCTTTTAGTTTCTGAAAGTTGACGTGTCCCAGGCGTGAGTGCCATAACCATGAATGTTCCTTGTGTTCACCGAATAAACAATGGGGCTCGACTTCGTTCAGCACTATCTTATACAATCGATTTGGAGATCGATTCACCTTCATGAGCAATTTTCCATTCTTGTCGTGAACCCACAAATGTGCCCCACTTATCTGTATCATATCTCCATGTTCTGAAAGTTGACCCAAGCTTATGATGTTGTTACATAGGCTTGGGATGTGGTACACGTCCTGCAATACCCTTTTCTCACCATTTTTACACACAAAACGCCCCCATGATGAGCCTTTCCTTTCTTATTTTACTTTTGAACCATCACCAAATCGTACATACCCCTGGACCGATTGATTAATGTCACTAAACATATCTCTATCACCCGTCATATGGTTACTTGCTCCATTATCTAAATACCACACCTTCGATGTGTTTTTCTCTTCATTCAAGCTCCTTAGTTTTGGGGTCACATGCTTCTCATTTAAAAAACACTCCTCATTCATCTTCGTTGCCACTCAGAAAAGTATTGTGCCGGTTATCATCTTTCTGTGTTAGGTTAGCTCCTGATTACTCTCTTTTCGTGGGATTTTGCAACTCATATGCATAGTGTCCAAAAGTCTTTGGCAAATTGTAACATTGAACCTTGCTTTTGTCGTAATTACTTGTAGATCCTCGTCCTCCATCTTGGTTTTGATAGGAACCACCACCACGACGTCCACCACGATTGGAATAATTACCTCTTCCCCAGCCTCTTCCTCTTTCTCGATTATTAGACGCACTTGATCGAGTGTTGCGTTGTGAGGTCCGTTGTTCTTCATCGCCCTTCTTCTTAGATCTCTCCAACCACTCCTGATGTGTCAATAAGAGTTTCCCTTCTCCACTTTCGCTTTGCCCACGAACCCTTTCTTCATGAGCCTTTAACCGTCCTATGACTTCTTCAACCGTTATGTTGTCAAGATCTGCAAATTGTTCTATAGTAGAAGCAATTTGCAAGAACTTGCTCGGAACAGCAGGAGTAGTAATATATCACTTGAACCACGTATGCTTCTTCTACCTTTTCTCCTAAGCCGATATTACTTATCATGTTGTTACCTTCATGGCGAAATCATCAATTATCGCTGTATCCTTCATTTGCTGAGGGTTTCATAATTCCGCCTCAGAGTTCTGATCCTTCGCCGGTCTTGACCCTTTCTGCTCCCATTAAACATCGTCTCTTTAAAGGTTTCCAGCGTCTTTTCGACCGTTTGCTTCTCTGCCCAGTGACAACAACAGTTCCTCTGGAATCCCTGCAAATGGCTGCAAGTGCCACAGTCTTATCCTTCTTACATCGATTGCCGTAATTCGGGTTCTCCTGGGTTCGATAGCTTCCCATACTCCCTGGGCTTGCATAAACACTCTCATCTTGATAGCCCATGCGGCGTAGTTGCTTCGCGTCAACATCGGATAGTGAAGGCTGATAGGGTTCTCCTTTTCATTCTTATCGCCTTTATCTCCCATCTGCTCGGGTTTCGGGTTGTGTTTTAGGTAGATGCCAGTAGCTCTGATACCAAGTGTAAATTGAAACTTGTATCAAATCAGAAGTAACCTACGTGAATTGAAAGGGAAGAAGGTATGGGGCAAAACGTTTCTGTATTTCTCATATTGATAGCTACAGATAATGCCTATTTAAATATGAAAAAATGCCAACAAAATAGAAACTAACTCCCCTACTCAACTAAACAATAAAAGACCAGGAGAGTATTGGCCACATGGCTTGATTTGGTAATAAAAATAAAACGTGGAGAAAAACATAATAAAAACTTCTTCTGAATTAAGCCCAAACACCCTAGGTGATTGATTAACGCTGTATTCTCATCCTGTAGAATCCCAAAATTAGGCGCCTTTTTTTCTTAAAGTTTGCATGCCCAGGAATCAAGAACATTAGCTACCCCCAATCCTGATATAGGCTGCAAGGTGGTAAAGATTAGATCATGATACAGTTTCCGCAAATATAACTCATTTGACCGACCAAATGTCAAACCATTGTCATCTCCAACTTTAAGACAAAACTAGTACAGTAGTGAATACTCGTAATTCATATACATATGCTATTAAGAAGACTAAAGGTATGGCCTCCCAATTGCAAAACAGAAGCAGACACTTAATGTGTAACATTCAGCATACGTTTAGTTTTATAAATTTGTGACAGCAGAATAATATATAACATGACGCGTTATTGCTAACTTCAACTAATCCAAAGCAATGATAAATGTTCATTGTTCAAACCCTTACAGCCTTACCCCTAGCCAAGCTTAGACTATTAGTGACGTTGTTTTAAAGTATGATCTGATTAATGCTATTTCGAGTCTGGAACAATCAGTTTCTATTGTTCGGGTATAGTGATACTACTTTTCCTCAAAAGATTTAGATCAGTGGGAAACCCTGACCTCATGCAACCAGTACCTAGCCCAGGCAAAGAGCACATGTTACCGGAGTTGGGATTGAACTCAACCTTTCAGTGATACTAATTTCGACTAACCAGTTACTCAAGTGTCCAAACACTCTTTTATGGTCAGATACAACAACATTGATTCTTATTATTAGGTTACTCGATTTAATTACTTTAGGCAATCACCCAAGGCCAAACCCCGCAACAACTTTGGGCAAGCCTCGGGCAATGTCCTTATGGGCCCAAAAAGTAGAGGGCTTTTAAGAAATATGCCATGCGTTCGATCCCAACTCCCTTGGTTGTTCACAGGAAAAACAACTAAACATTACTCGAGGTGCAATCCTTAGTGAAGAGTTTAAGGGGTGTTTGTTTAAGCTTATAAGTGAGCTTGTGAGCTTATTTGATTTCGGCTTATATTTCATAAGGGTCAATTTGCCGGCTTATTTTTAGACTTGTGAGCTTATATGTGTTTATATCATAATAAACTTATATACGTTTATCATATCATAATAAACTTATATAACTTATAAGCCCACAAGTCTCAAAATAAGCAGGAAAATTGGGACTTATGAAATATAAGCCGAAAAAACAAATAAGCTCATAAGCCACATATAAGCTTAAACAAACACCCATGTCCAAAATGAAATAATTGGGTGTGTTTGGTGTGTGGTAATGGGAATCAAGGAATACTTACATTTCCATTAAAGTTGTTTGTTTAATGGATATGACTTTCAAAATTTAATAGGATATCCAAATATGTGGTTTAGCATCTAAAATGATCAAATAATTCTAACACCCAAATAACTGATTATATTCTATTACAACAAAAACATATCCCTAATAAGACAAATATATAAACAAATGTTACTACTATACATACCGAACCAGGAGTAAAAGAGTCGACATAACTGCCTTCAGTTTTAGTCATCCGACCACGCATGTAAGGATCACACGACAGATAAAGATTCTTAACAAGTAGCACACCATTAGAACCTTCTGGAAGTTTAAGGTTGATGGTTTCAGATGTTTTAAGGATCATGTCGGATTCCTTAGGAAACCCTACAACGTAGTCTTTTAATATTACTTGTTTGTTGCTGATCATCTGCACTTGTTGTTGTTCCATGATGAAAAGTGAGGCTCTTGGAACTAGGAGATTGTCAACGTGTTAGATGTGATGTGTCTAACGTGTTTTATGTGTGCATGTGTCATGTGTGGTGACCAAGGATTAAAAACTTGCTTGGTACTTTGGTTTTTATATCTAAGGTTGAAAACTGCAAAAACAGTCCCTGTGATTTGATGAAATAGTAAGTATAGTCTAATCTTTTCGAAAGTGCAGACATAGTTTTTATGTGAAATTTTGTTGTGCAATTATCTTCTTTGTAATAGGGCTACTCACAGTTCGAAAATCGGACCGGACTACCAAGATCGTATCGGACCGAAAACCGATTTGGTCTAAAACACATGACCAAAGACCGGACTGAAATGTTCGATCCATGTCCGAGTCGATCCGGACCGGTCCAACAAAGCACAATGGCGGTTATGCTCAAGACCGAACCGGATCGGACCAGACCGAAGACCGATTATGAGAGAAAGGATGGACCGAGGACCAGACCGAAATATGTTCAGTCCGGTCCGGTAAGTCCGGTTTCTCGGCCTAGTCCGATTCGCGGTCTATTATGCTCAACCCTATTCTGAAATGAGGAATTCAAAACTTAAGAAGTGCAGGCACATGCATTCCTTGTTAGAGAGTATAATTGCATACTAAAGTTCTCTAGAGGGACTACAACTGCATTTTCGAAAAGATCTGCGATTTAATTAAACCACCCGAACGGCTTTTGCAATTTACTCTTTGAAAGAAAAACTTGTTCACGTTCAAGGCATGAGATTTTTTAGTTATTTTCTTTTGGAGTAGAGTTATATTGAATACCAAAAAAGGTTGGATACTAGGGGACTCATTCGCATCAGTGCAAAGGGGCTAGATTAGCACCTAATTGTTTGATGTGTCACTATGCATTTATCTAATAAACACCACTAATAAATTAAACCACATTCTCAGACCAAAGTTTTATTGCGGTGCACGTGGGTACTTTATGTATCAAAAAAATGCCCCAATCTAGTCACAAACAAGAAAAAAAATGAAACCCAACAAAAACCCGCGAATGATCAGCCTGTGGAAAGGGTTTAGAGAATTAATTTGTGACTTGGAATTCCTCCAAAAAACAATTGTATACTATATATAGGAGTGTATGGACTTATTCTAGAATACGGGCTTGAGCACAATACATAATGACCATTAATTTTGATGACATAAATAACTTTGAATGACATAAATAACTTTGGATAATCATATAATGACTTTGAGGGGCTGAATCATTAGGACTAACACTCCCTCGCCAGTTGAGCGGGAGACACCGGACGGCTCAAAACTGGTGCGAACTCCTCAAACAACGCTGATGGATAAGCCCTTAGTGAAGATTTCCGCAGATACTGAACCGAGAAGGACATGTTAAAACTGCGAACTGACAGCTAGCAAACAAATCCCGACCAATAATGAAAATCAATCTCTATGGTGCTTGGTCGTACGCTGAGGTTGATCGGATTAGAAGACAAGTTACACACAGCACTACATTTTCACAATACACAATAGTGGCAGAAGATAAAGGAGTATGAAGCTCACGAAGTAAATTCCGGATCCAACATGTCTCAGCAACAGCATTGGCAACACCACGATACTCAGTATTGCACTGGAACCGAGAAGCGGTCGACTGGCGCTTAGAGGACCATGAGAGTAGTTGTTGCCAAGAAAAACACAATACCCCGAAGTAGACCGTCTCGTAGTCGGGCAACCAGCCCAATCAGCATCCGAATAAGCAATCAAGGAGTCAGTAGTAGATTGAAACATAGCCTGTAAAACATAGTTCCATAAAGGTCCCTGAAAATACCGCAAATCGCTTGAGAGCAGAGAAATGAGCTTCATATAAAGGACAATACCTGTGCCAACATAGTAATATTCAGGTCTAAATGATGTGAGTACTGAAGAGACCTGCTAAACTTGGTATAAGGTAGGATCAACAACCAGGCGTACCACCATTACCTAACTTGCAATCCTAGTATCAACAGGAGTCGGGAAGAAATTACACCTCAACCATATGAGCTCTGCTCCAAATTCTCTATAAGCATACTTACGCTGTGGACATTAACATTTTACCAGAAGAGTCACGCGTAACTGAAATACCCAAAAAATAATTAAGTGCACCCAAATCTGTCATTGAAAACTCGCGATGTAAAGAAGCTATAATCTGCTGTAGCAAACGATCAGATGAAGCAGTTGAGTACAATGTCATCCACTTAATGTAAATACAAAAACGCTGTATCATGCCCTGTATGTAAATAATTAAAGAGAAGTCACAAGACAAGGATAGGTAAATCCAATCAGTAGCAATGTACGCAGCATATCGCTGAACCAGGGCGGGTGCTGCTTAAGGGACCATAGAGAGTCGCTGCTTAAACAAAACATAATCCGGATGCTCAGGGTCCTGAAAACCAGGAGGCTGATGCATATAAACAGTCTCAGCTAAATCACCATGTAAAAAAGCATTCTTGACATCAAGCTGATGAACAGGCCAATGTCGAGAAATAGCTAAATAAGGGAACACTCAAATAGTGCCTCGATTATCAAACCGGGATTAAGGTATCATCAATATCAACACCTCACCTGCAGTGCTACCATTGCAACAAGGACGTACCTTATAACGACTAAGAATTCCATCAGCCAAAATAACTTATGGCGCAATAACCAACATAACAAACGAACAATATTGCATCCTCCGGCCGTGGTACACTAGTCCAGTTTTATTTTTAATAAGTTGATTATACTCGTCAAACATAGCATTTCACCAATTTGGATCATTAAAGTTCTTGTTATAAGACCGAGGTAGAGAGGTAGTAGATACGATATGACCAGTGTAACGAGGATTAGGACGAGTAGTCCCGACACGAGAACGTGTGACCATGGGATGAATTGACACGGTTGGTGGATCATTAGTGGGAGCGGGTGCATGTTCAGGTATAATTTGGGGCACAGACTACGGCGTAGGTGGTGGAGGAGGTGTAGGTGGTGTAGGTGGTGTAGGTGGTGTAGGTACGTCAACTAGTGGAGTATGGACCGGTGCTGGAACGGGAGTAATGGGAGCGGTGCGAATAATTATGGAAATAAGGTCAGTGGAATCGTCCAAAAAATCATAGGAAAGTGTGGTAGTAAAAAAGTGAAAAAAACTTGAAATTTTTTTTTGTCGAAAGTATATCAAAGTGGATATCTATAGAAAGATAATTAAATGCTCATCGTGATGGTATATTTTTTTTCGCTTGACGATTAACGGTTTGAGAGATATTAAGATTTGAAAAAAAAGGTTGAAAATAATTTTTGGTTTAATCTTATCCATTAGATTAAAATGAAGATGAAGGGTGGAGATTGGTCCCCTGGTATCCACAAAAAACTTTGTATCCAAATGAACCTAAATCTTTCTTTTGTTCATAGCGACATATCCGGTTTATATATATTGAGTACTCATGTTATTCTTTCTATAAGAGTGCAAGGTGCAGATTAGCACCAATAATTATTATTGATGTGTCACATAAGCATTTATCTAATAACACCACAATAAATAAAACACATTCTCAACTATAACTCTTATTGGTGCACGTGGGTACTATATGTATCAAAAAATGCCCCAATTAGTCACAAAACAAAAGAAAAAAAATAAATGAAAACCAACAAAGCCCGCGAATGATCAGCCGACGAAGGAACGGATGGCGAGAGGAGGGGGTTCAGATTGGCGCCGCCGTTGGGCAAAAATAGAAAACCAACAACGTGATGTTCGTCATTGCACGGTGCTCTTTAATACATGTGTTTTACTTTAAACGCATTATCATAAAGCCTTTGTCACATAAGAAAAATAATGACGGTGAGTTAAAAGATAGACATAACAATATGTATTAGAATCATTTAAATGAATGATAAAATGAAAAACATGTAAATGCTACAACTACTGGCCTAATTCTCCCACCAGGCCTTCACTTCCAATGGATTTGAAGCAGAGCGTTAAGATCCTAACGTGAGATTGATGAGCTTAATGAAAGTGTCAGCTTGTTATCTAACTTTCAACTCTCAAACTCTCATGACACTTGGGAGTGTTATCTCAACCACGTGCATTGGTTCTCCGTTAACCTTATTAGAAAACATATCATACACCAATCACATAACCTTCCCTCTCAACTATTCAAATGGAACAACCTTATGCCTATTAAGGTAAACATCAATACTTGGAGAATTTTAAATCAAAGAATGCCTACCAGAATAAATTTAGATCATAGGGGAATCTACTTAAATTCAGTGAGATGCCCAATTTATGATGAAGATGTTGAAACTGAAGAACACATCTTTGTTCATTGTAATCTTGCTAGGAAGATTTGGAAAGATGTCTTGCTTTGGTGGAATGTTTACAACGTAAACGTCCTGAGCCTTATTGAAACAATCAACCTTGTGGACAAAGTTTGCCTCCCTCATTCTCTTTCTACCCTCTTTGATGCGTTGGTCCAAACGACACTTTGGTTTCTTTGGCGATATAGAAATGAGTTCGCTTTTGCTCCTAAAAGACCAAATCTAGATCTCCTCTTCAATGACATTAAGCTTTTTTCTTATAATTGGATTGCTAATAAGCATAAGAATATTTCCATCAATTGGATTGAGTGGTTTGATAATCCTTGTAACACTCTTCCAATCATTATGTAAGTGTTTTTTCTTTGCCCCTAGCCGCTTGCTAGGTTGTTAATTCAATTTGCCGTTCAAAAAAAATAAGAATGTAATTGTTTTATCACTAGGTAGGATGAAATGAAATGTCAGATGAATGAAATAACGACGTAATAGAATAAATGATGTAATGTAATAATTCATTACCCTTAATAATAATGTTTGGTTGGTATGATAGGGCGAAATACAATCAATAAAAAAAAGACTAAAATGCTCATTGTTGATGAGAAGTTTATTTAATGTGGTTAGTTAATGATTGACTTTTATGTAAATTTGAATACATTACAAGACGTAATGAAAAAAAAGAAGAGGACCCCTAAGGAATGAAAATTGAAAATGATAGTTTTTGGTGTAATGAGTCATTCTGTGTAATGAATTATTACATTGTATAATTGTAAACAAACAAGATTATTTGTGATCCTATAGTTCTAGATATATAAATCACTATATGGAGAGCCATCCCGGCATCTAGCTAACTTGGTCGGTATCACTAGATCTTGTTGAATGATAGGTCACATACAAAAGCACGTAAACAAGTATGAATTGATAAACATAAACAAGTAATCAACGATAAATTAAGTAGTCAATATAAACAAACCAAACATTTAAATCTTCATAATCATGACCAATACCCAAGGGTATTAGCTCTTAATCATTATAATCAATACAGGAATAATAATTCAACAAAGGTAAACTAACTGAGTTAATGATACCAAAAATTGAACTATAGAAGATTACAAGGTGTTTCCTATAAATTAATAGCTTTGCTTGACCACTTCTGCTTTTCTTGTCTTCTGAAAATCGACTTTTGTGGTTAAGGTATCGAAAATATGATCAAGCACACCTAAAACTCGTTTTTAGGCCTTCTATTTATACTGTTAGGATTTTGGTCGATACATCGTATTGGTTGAGATCAATACGGCGTATTGGAGGTTTCTTGGAGTAGGGACAACGTTTGATTTCTTCCATAATATTTAATTACTATATCTTGAATATGACGTGTGAAAGTCTCCTAGATACGACGTATTGGTCTTTGTTCTTCGTGGTTTCTTGTGAGGTGCAGGAACAGATACATTGTATCTTCCTTGATGGATACGACGTATAGGATGTTAGAATAGTTTCTTCATATTTCTTCGTTTAAGCTTCAAAATGCGTGCCTTTTAGCCAATCTTCACAAAGTACTCCATAATTACTACAAATCTCAAATATAAATGATTAAGTAACAATTCTTGCAATAATCTATACAAAATGAGTAATTTACATGGGATAAATAATGCTATAAAAGTAACGTTATATAATGTCATCAATGAGAAGTAAAACATAAACAACCTGATATAAGTCATCGTATGTCAATGTCTATTACAAAGCTCGCTAAAATCTTTCATCTATGTTGTATAAAAAAAATACTTGAAAGGGAGTTATTAAAACGGGTTGTTATGTTTAACAGAATAGGTACACAACTTTGGTGGTGTTTGGAATTGCTTTTCTAAATTAGTTACCCCATAATTTATGAGTTAAAGATAATATTACCTTTTGTTATGAATTTGTCTATAGGGTTCGTGATAATTCTAGAATCTTGCTTGAATCGTGTTGAGTTCACTTTCTGTATAAAGTATTTCAACCCTATATATGCCTAGGTTGCACGAAATCTCTATCGGGATAATTAAAGAAGAATGACAATTTGTGTCTAGGCACAAGATCACAAATCAAGAACTTTAGAGGAATTGTATGTGTGTTTTTCGTTCATGTTCAGAGACCAAGTTATTTGAATATATAACAGATATTTAAGACAGTTTTTGGTTGGTTTTGGGTGGTTAGAGTTGGTTAAAACCGAATCGTTTTTAACCAATAGACAGTTGGTTACGGCGTAATCCCAAAACAACTTCACTGGTTATGGCGTAACTAGAACCTGTTACGAGGTAACCAGAAGATCCTTAATTTTATTTATAAGTATCGGGTAGGTTACGACGTAAACACATGCCTTATTATGTCGTACCTAAACTCAAGGATCTCTACCCCTAACCCCGCATGGTTACATCGTAACCACGTATGTTATGGCGTAACCCATGCACATTCTGTCATGGTAGAGTTCGTATTGTGCACTCCACACTTCCCTAAGTCGTATCTGAGCCGAATATGAACTCTTAATGGTCTCTAGTAAATCATCATTACTTAAATAACCATCGATGACACTAAAATCTCCAACAAGAAAAAGCAAGCCCCCCCCCCCCCCCCCCCCCCCCCCCATTTTAGTGTAATCCTTGATTTATTAAACATATATAAAGATATATGCAATTATGTTATAACAAACATAACAAAACAAACAAATGCATAAATGAAAATGTCTTGCGATTGAATTTTCATCTTAGTATAATACACATTCTAACTATTCAAAAATCAGGGTGTCGTAACGATTAAACCCGTCAATTCATTTGAATACCTAAAGATACTATACACAGAAGTTTCTACAACACTCTAATGTTCATTACTTGACACTATTATAAGCCATGTGTCCTAATTCATTAGTGAACATATAGGAAGCCAAGTCCAAGCTTCTTGAAGCGACAAAACTTCATGTTCACATAGATGGTCCTTTTTATTCTTGCACTTGCAATTGCAATTTTTCAAAAGAACCATTAAGAAGGTAATCTTCAACCTAACCATCACTTGCATGTCTGAACACATACCTCGGAAAGATAAACACATGTGTTCCAATCTTGAGCTAGGAGCTTTCCACATTGAATTATGCTTCTAACGTTGTATTAAAAGGGAATTGGGTATGTCATAGGTAGTAGATTTAGATAGACTTTAATCCCATCCTTATCACTGACTTAATCACTAAGTCCCTAGCTAAACCCTTCGTCAAGTGGTCAGCTAAATTATGTTGTGATCGAACAAACTCAATAGATTTCACACCATTCATGATTAACTCCCTAATCATACTATGTCTAACACCTAAGTGTCTAGACTTGCCATTATATATTTGACTACAAGCTTTAGCCAATGTGGCAGCACTATCACAATGGATATAAATTGGTGCTATTAGTTTCGACCATATCGGAATCTCATGTATCAAGTTTCTTAGCCATTCTGCTTCTTAACAGCAGCAGCTAATGCTATAAATTCAGATTCCATACTAGAACCAGTGATACATGTTTGCTTCTTAGAAACCCATGAAATGACACCTCTCCCAAGCAGTAACACCGATCCATTAGTAGAAGATGAATCTTCAACATGGTTTATCTAGCTAGCATCTGAATAAGCTTCTAACACCGAAGGATATCCAACATATGATAAACCATAATTCATAGTACCTTTCAAGTACTTGAATACCCTTGTTATTGCTTGCCAATGTTGTCTACTAGGATTACTAGTAAACCTGCTTAATCTACCAACTGCATAAGCAATATCAGGTCTAGTGCTTGTCATAGCTTACATCAAACAGCCAATATCTCTTGAGTATTCGAGCTGATCCACAGATTTACCTGTATTTGGCATAAGCTTTTCTATCGGATCCATGGGAGTACTCACCGGAGAACAATCTTCATGATTAAATTTCTTGAGTATTTTTTCAATGTAGTGAGATTGTGTAATTATAATCCCTTTACTCACGTTTAATCTTAATACCAAGAATAACGTCTACTTCTCCTATATCTTTCATAGAAAACCTTGATGACAAAAACGTCTTAGTTTTATCAACTTGATTTTGGTCGATGCCAAAAATCAACATATCATCAAAATATAAACAAATTATAACTCCTTTATCGGAGTCATCAAATTTGCTATATACACACTTGTCATATTGGTTTAGAAAAAAACCACTAGACAATACAACCTCATCAAACTTTTGATGCCACTGTTTGGGTGCTTATTTAAGCCCATATAATGACTTAATCAATTTACACACCTTATGCTCATTACCAGCCATAATAAATCCTTCTGGTTATTTCATATACACTTCTTCTTCCAAATCACCATTTAAAAATGCTATTTTGACATCCATTTGATGGATCATTAGATTGTGAATAGCTGCTAAAGCTAACAACAATCTAATTGTAGTGATACGAGCAACTGGTGTGTAGGTATCAAAGTAGTTGATCCCTTCCTTTTGTTTAAAGCCTTGGATTACTAATCGAGCCTTGAACTTGTCAATTGTTCCATTTACTTTCATCTTCCTTTTGAAGATATATTTGCAACCTAAAGGTTTGCAACCTGGAGGTAAATCAATCAAGACCTATGTATTATTTTCCATAATAGAACCAATCGCATCATCAGTTGCTTCTTTCCAAAAAGCAACTTCTCAAGATTGCATAGCTTCATTATAGGTTCTAGGATCCTCCTCAATAATATAGCAGTAAGAGTATTGTGATCCTATTTGATCTCTTGATCCCTTAACTAAGTATAGTTGAAAATCAAAACCATACGATTTAGCTTTTCTAGCTCTTTTACCTCTACGAGGTTCGGGAGTCTCACTTGGTGCATCATATGAATGATCATCCCTTTGAGATTCATCTGAATTTGGTGTAACATCCTTTGGCCTAAGTATTGAATAAAAACGATTCTCATCAAAGATTGCATCTCTTGATTTTATAATTGAATTAATAGAAACAAAGTCATTAGATTCAATAATATAAAACTGATATGCCTTGGAATGCTCTACATATCCAACAAAGTTGCAGTTAATACCCTTTTCACCCAATGTTTTCCTTTTTGGGTCCGAAAGTATATCAACGGCCCTACAACCCTAAACCCGTAAAAATGACAGATTGTTGTGGTGTGTAAGGAGCTATAGTTTCAGGAATGATTCCTAAAGATTAAAAAAATGCAGGATCATTATATTCACCACCTCTATCTGTGCGTAAAGTTTTAATTAAGTTATTTTGTTGCAATTCAACTTTTGTTTTATAAATTCTAAATTTATCAAGGGCTTCATCTTTTGTATATTGTAAGTAAACATAGCAAAACCTAGAGGCATCATCTATAAAAGTTATAACATACTTTTTACTACCTAAAGATGGTGTTGCATGAAAATCGCACAAATCACTATGTATCAATTCAAGTATGACAGATTTTCTTATTATACTTCTAAATGATTGTCTAGTGATTATTGTTAACATACAAGTAGTACATTTTCCAGGATTTTCATTAATAGTAGGTATTAAATCATCTTTAAACATTTCAAGTATTCTTTTATAGTGCACATGTCCTAAACGAGCATGCCATAATGAGGAATTAGCAATATTAAAAGAAGACATATAAAGAAAACCAAAATCATCAGGAACTTTATTCAAGTTCAGCATAAACATACCATTGTTATAGTAACCAAATCCTACAAACACATCAAACTTCGATAAGATATACTTATCAGATTCATGCACTTGTTTGTATCCACACTTATTTAATACAGGACCAGAAATCAAATTCTTATGAAGTTTTGGTATATACAACACATTAAACAAAGTAATAGATTTTCCTGAACTAAATTCTAACACTACACTTCCTTTTCCATGAATAGGAGCGAAATGATCATCACTCATGTAAAGTACAAATCCGTCTTCCACCGGTTCATATGTCTTAAACCAGCAACGATCTTTACAAACATAAGTTGTGGCACCAAAATCAATCCACCATGCAATTGCATCAACCTGCACATAAAATGCTTTAGAAATTAGTGAAACATAATATTTAACCAATCTGTTCCAAATGTTCACTAAATTCTGACCTTGTTCTTGGGATTGGTCCTTAGACCCCTTTCCCAAACCACCAGCATTTGCGTTGCTCTTTTTACCACTACGACAATCCCTCTTAAAGTGACCAGTCTTGCCACACTTCCAACATTCCAATTTTGGTTTCTTGTTGGAACCCGAACCACCGTTGTTCTCATTGAAACCACGTTTCTTTCCTTTGTTTTGTTTGTTGTTTTTATTCTTACCACCCTCTTCTGTCATATTCACAGAGGGTCCAACAACTTCCTTACCTTTGCCCTTGTCACTGTCCTATGCCCTTAGAGACTCCTCTATGCGCAAGTGACTATCAAGTTGAACCAAAGATAAATCATCCTTACCATGTTTCAAAGTATGTTTGAAATCCTTCCAGGAAGGAGGCAATTTGTCTATAACACTTGAAACAGAAATGGATTCATCTATTTTCAAGCCATGTTGTGTGTATTGTCCAAAGATTCTAAGGAGTTCATTAAATTATTCCATGACAGGCCTAAAATCGACCATCTTGTAATTATTAAAATTAATCACAAGGAACTTCTGACTCGAAGCATCCTCTGCCATGTATTTAGATTCAAGAGAATCCCACAACTCCTTAGCCAATTCAACATTTTGATATATATCAAATAGGGGGTCAGACATACCATTCAATATGGGTCCTCTGCATATGTAGTCATCGTTCTCCCACTTGTTTCTTTGCCTTATTGCTTCCACCGTATCATCCTTCATCAATTCTGGCATCAGAGTAGTCAGAACATATACCATCTTCAAAGTCGTCAACAAAAAATGCATCTTCTTCTGCCATCGACTAAAATCATGCCCCTCAAACTTGTTTTGTTTTTCAAAGTTTGTAGTCATCTCTTACACCGTATTTCCAGCCATAATCACAACAGATAATACGTTATATGTTTGTTATGAATTTGGGTATAGGGTTCGTGATAATTATGGAAATCTTGCTTGAATCGTGTTGAGTTCGCTTTCCGTATAAAGTATTTCGACCCTATATATACCTGGGTTGCACGAAATCTCTATCGGGATAATTCAAGAAGAATGACAATTTGTGTCTAGGCACAATATCACAAATAAAAAACTTTAGAGGAATTGTATGTGTGTTTTTCGTTCTATGTTCTGAGACCAAATTATCTAAATATATGACAGATATTTAAGACAGTTTTTGGGTGGTTAGAGTTGGTTAAAAACGAATTGTTTTTAACCAACAAACAGTTGGTTACGACGTAACCATTACTGGTTACGGCGTAATCCCAAAACAACTTCACTGGTTACGGCGTAACTAGAACCTGTTAGAGGATCCTTAATTCTATTTATAAGTACCGAGTAGGTTACGGCGTAAACACATGCCTTGTTACGTCGTAACCAAACTCAAGGATCTCTACCCCTAACCTTGCATGGTTACGGCGTAACCCATGCAGATTCTATCATGTTAGCGTTCGTATTAGCTCAACGAGTGTGCACTCCAAGCTTTCCTAACTCGTATTCGAGCCGAATATGAACTCTCAATGGTCTCTAGTAAATCATCATTACTTAAATGGCCACCGATGACACTAAAATCAGCAACAACTTTTACTACGGGAATACATCAAATGTCATTATACACCCGGTGCCTATGCTTTCTAGAGACACGAATGGCGAAACGTGTTAAACTATTAACAGGTTTGAGATGAAAAAGAAACTTCAAAAGAAGAGTACAAATGGATTATGTAAACTAAATAACCTCAAGCTCTTTTTTTAAGCAAATGTGGAGTTAGAGGTTCTATATGAGGTATACCATTCCTATTTCTCTCCTGCATGACATTTGATTTTTCGAGATGCACGACCCTTTATTAGTGCCTTAATTAGTCAGTATAAGTAAAAGTGAATTGAGTTTTTTTCTTAGGAAGGGGCCGCGAGGCCGACTCTGTGCTCATGTTTTAGAGGAAACATTTTCAAAACAAGTCATGTTCATCTAATCCCATTTTTAAGCTTAACGTGATGCCATGCCGCATATAAAAGTTTAGCCCACTTCATGTTCAACAATTCTATGAGGAAAAATAGTGCAAACTATCTAAAATTAGATCTTGGTATAATGTAGTTTGGGTCTTGCATGTCAAATGAAATGTTTTCTTAGATACACACACGTCAAATCAAAATTCATACATCTCAAAATTACAAAAGCTCCACTACTTACTGATCTTTTGAATCATAACATAAAATAAACCTCTCATGAAACTGGAGATGCAACGCTTTGTGAGTGATTGCTTTCACCGATCCCGGGATAAGTTAGCTCTCAGTCACCTTTTGCTTAAGGTCCCCTTGATTAGTTACCTAACACAAAATGTATTTAAACCAGATGAATGGTAAGACACATATACTGTGTTGGCTTAATCGTTTATGTGCATGGTTCACGTATGCATGGAGGCATTAGCTTTGGTTTAATAGGTCTATAGTTTTGTATAGTTAATAGTTAATAGTTAGGAATTGGTATTTAGTTTGACCGAAGTTTATGGACTCATGGGAAGAGTGGGTCAGTTGTGATACCGGTTCTTTAGGTAGAATAGTTGCTATTTGGTTGCTTCCACGTTTCTTAATTGTAAGGCTATAAATAGTGCCATGTTATTTATGAATGAAGTACACAAGAATATAATCTTCTGCAAGTTTCTGTTCACATACATATTCTTGAGTCTGAGTGTGAGTTTCTGAGGCTTCACATTCTACATTTGGTATCAAGAGCTGCGTTCGATTAAAGGCGGGTTTGAGAGTCGGTTTCAAGAGAGGGTGTAGCCCTTCGCTGCGGGGCGGACGCACAGCAAGGAACCGGGTTTCGTCTTTAAGGGGCGTTGGGTTGTTTTTGTGTTGATCAGCTTCTTGTGCGTGGAAGCTGTGTATGCAACCTTTGGTCATTTGTTCGTGATAAGAGTCTAACCGACGGAGGTGCGTGAAAAACGAACGTGAAGGATCCGTCAAAGCAGGTGGCTTTGGATTTTGTTCGTTTAGCAGGTTAAAGAAAACGGTAAAAGCGGTAGCTCGTTTTCTTGATCGGGTGAATAGAGCTCTTGGAACAGGTCTGATCGGAAAAAGGGTTGGGAATGTTTTACAGCAGAAGACGGAGGCGATAAGGTGTTTCGGGACATCCATTGTCGTGGAGGAGACGGGGAGTACCGTTCGAGACGACGGGGGTGACCGGTGATGAACATAGGCGGTCCGTAGCTGTTAGTTATGATCAAATCCGACGGCAGGTTGTAGGTTACCGAGAAAATGGGGAGATTAACCGGGTCGCGGGATAAACGGACGGGAAGAGTCGGGAAAAGCAGGTAGCTTTGATTCGGTTCGTTTGGCGGGTGAAAGAAAACGGTAGAAGCGGGTGGCTTTGTTTTCTTGATCGGTGGTATAATGCTCTCGTGTCACAGAAGTGTTATGATCAAACGGGTTCTGTGTGGTGACAAACAATAGTCGGGTGCTGGTTAACATTATGGCGTTGGTAGTTCGAACCGAGATGACTTTGGGCGTGGCCGGGGAAGAGGCCGTGGGTCCGTGAGGGGTCGAGATGGTTGTGAACGTGCCCAACGTGATGCCATGGTAGATGTTACGGGTGTTGTGAAGAATCAAAAGGGGTTGAGCTAAAGAAGACTTTGGACGTGACGAGGTGAAAGTCGGGTGTCCGGAAAATGTCTTGCTCGCTGCTATGAATGAGTTGCGTGAATAAACGATTAAGGGGGTGAATGTTGGCTTAATCGTTTATGTGCATGGTTCACGTATGCATGGAGGCATTAGCTTTGGTTTAATAGGTCTATAGTTTTGTATAGTTAATAGTTAATAGTTAGGAATTGGTATTTAGTTTGACCGAAGTTTATGGACTCATGGGAAGAGTGGGTCAGTTGTGATACCGGTTCTTTAGGTAGAATAGTTGCTATTTGGTTGCTTCCACGTTTCTTAATTGTAAGGCTATAAATAGTGCCATGTTATTTATGAATGAAGTACACAAGAATATAATCTTCTGCAAGTTTCTGTTCACATACATATTCTTGAGTCTGAGTGTGAGTTTCTGAGGCTTCACATTCTACATACTGAACATATTACGATATTATAAAAGGTTCATGACTAACCAACAACTTTATTAATTCAGCATCCATCAATCATATGGTAGTATTAACTATTTAACTATTAAGGTCGGCAATACTCATAAAATTAAAATCTTGACTTTTAAGTAAGATAGGCAAACAAGCTTGACATGCTCATCCAAATAATCTCTGGATAGTAAGGTGTTGGAGATAACTGACTGTCCATGAACTATATAAATTCATATAAGTTATTTTGGCTAACCAATATGATATGACATGTTGACATGACAACAAGCTTTCATTATAGCAAAGAACTGCCTATGCTATGTGTTTAGACGAGTAATATATAGCTTTTAATACTCGAAGTAGAATATATATGATGATAGAGAAATGAATCAATCAAAACATACATAGATAGATAACTCTAATAAATACTTACTTGAAGTTCCAATGCTTCCTCAACCCGATCCACGATCATTTCCATGGTAGGACGTTCCTTTGAATTGAAACTTAGGCACTGAAATGCAACTTCTATATACACATTAAAAGAACGATTGTCTACCTCATCTCTTATAAGGGGATCAATTATCAAGTCTGGTTTGTAATCATAGTAGCGTCGGACTATATTTATAAGGGGCTTCGGTTTACCATCTTCTAACCTTCTCTGATTATAAGCTAACATTCCACTCAACAATTCAAACATCACCACTCCAAAGGAATACACATCTGACTCTTTCCGGAGGATGCCACTTTCATGGTAAACTGGATCCATGTAAAAGTTGGTGCCCGCCGCGTTTGTATAGACTTGGGTATGTTGCTGATTTATGGGGCCAGATTTTGACAATCCAAAATCACAAACTTTTGCTACCAAATTGTGATCCAATAAGATGTTTCCGCTCTTGACGTCTCTGTGGATTACTCTGTTGTCCTCACCAAGACCTGAGTGAAGATAGTCGAGTCCTTTTGCTGCACCTAAGCAAATCTTCAAGCGATGTTCCCATGTCAAGAAACGTCTCTTATTCTTGTCAGTGAGATGACAGTCTAGGCTACCATTACTAGCATATTCGTAAACTATAATCTTCTCACTGCCTTCATCACAGTAACCAATGAAAGGGATGATGTTTTCATGACTGAAACTGAAAATCATATTAAGCTCGTTGCGGAACTCATACTCTCCTTGGTAACTTTCGGGACGCAGGCATTTGATGGCAACTGTGCGGTTTTGCCAACGTTCAAGGGGTTGGCCTTTGTAAACCATACCGAATCCACCTTCTCCGATATGAGTGTCTTGATTTTTTACTCCAATTGCCAAGTTGATGTCCTCCAGTGGAATTCGAAAATCTTCTAGTTTTTGATCTTTTCTGGCAATGGTAGAAGAAGCTCCGTGGGTCTGTTAAGATGGTTGTTTTAGAACTAAAATTTCTCTACTTCACATGTTTAATAGTTTTGTTTGTATATATTAACAAGACATTATATAGATGCAAGAGTTCAGATAAATTTCAAGAACTATTACAGCAATCAGCACTTGACAATGAGGACACTTTAAAGTCTGGCAAGTTCGTTACAATCATTTGGTAAAAACGTTTCTTTCATACATGAAAAAGAACAACTCCATTTAGTTAACTTTTAGTTAATTATTTGATTAATATTAGATAGTTTTCATTGTGGCTTATGAAACTAGCTAGATATATATCTTTGAACATAACTAATGATAACACTTACTTGAATATACAATGCTTCCTCCAATCTCTTGACGACCTGACTCATCGAAGGGCGATCCTTCATGTTGAAACTAATGCATTTATAGGCAATATCCTTAAACGTATGTAAAGAACGAGCATCAATTTCATCCCTTATTCGATAATCAATTAACTTGTCTACTTCGTCACTGTAGCGTCGGACCCAATTTATCATGCTTATTCGCTCATCTTCTACAGGGTGGCTGCCATTAGTGGAGGTAGGGAGGGGGCAGGGTGGGCACGTGCCCTTCCGCCCAAAAAAACTCGTGTGTACATTTTTTAAAACTTGAGGGTATTTTTGTAAATTGGCCCCCCAAATTTTTTTTTTGAGACTCCGCCCCTGGTTGCATGCCAAAATACCAGTCAATATTTCGAAGAGTACCACACCGAACGAGTACACGTCTGATTCTATCCTGGGGATGTAGCTATCACGGTAAACGGGATCCATATAATATTCACTACGCTGTGCCACCTCTACATAGACATTGGTATCTGGGTGACTTCTGGGGACCAGAAATGACTTACCAAAACCACATATTTTAGCTTCTAGATTGTCATATAATAATATACGCCTGCTGTTAAAGTCTCCATGTACTACTTTGTTGTCCCCAAAACCTGCATGAAAGCATTTAAGTCCTCTTGCAGCGCCTAAACAAATCTTTAGGCGTTGTGCCCATGTTAGGTAACTGTTCTCATCCTGGGTTTCGAGTTTTAAATAAAGACTTCCATTAAGTGCATACTCCGAAGCTATAATTATGTTATTGTCTTCGTTACAGAAACCAATGAAAGGGGTGATATTTTCATGGTGAAAGCTGGAAATCAGCAAAAGCTCATTTTGGATCCTTTTAAGCTTCTTTTCACTACAATCTCCAGAAGCCCAGTGTTTGAAGAAAGCTTCGCGGTCGTTACAACAATCAACAAATTTTCCTCGGTTAGTAATCATACCGCCAGGTTTGGAGGATTTTTTTCTAACAAAGTAATCAACAAATTTTCCTCTGTTGGTAATCATACCGCCAGCTTTGGAGAATATTCTTCTAACAAAGTCTTCGGCACTGATGGCCTTCCTGATCTCTTCTAGTGGAATTTTAGACTTCTCCATGGTTTGTGGCCACATATTGTCAAGAGCACTGCCATAGGTCTGTGAAAATAAACACAAGCAAGTTAGCATCAGTAGCGGAGACAAGGGGG
>BQNB010075220.1:0-31541 GCA_026074375.1 Tanacetum coccineum | reverse complement strand
AAGCAGATGCGTAAAAGAAGGATCATTCAGAATCATAAAAGATTGGTTGGTACTCGAGAACTCGAGATGGACTACAAACTAATGACGCGTACCATTTAATCGTCAGGTCCAATCTCAAAATCTTATCTTGTGAATATTATGAATATGTAGTATAGACTTATAATAGTAGGCAATATAAATAGTGTTTGAGTACGAATTTTCTAGAATTTTTCAATAAATTCAAAAATTTCTCAAATTAACGTACTCAACACTATATATATAATACCCTCATAAATTGAGAAGGAGCATTAAAAATGTTCCTAATATGGCTTGTTAATAATTAGACATTTTTTCCTGAAACCATTAATATTTGAATCAATTGATATCCAAAATATTAAGAGATTTGACATTTTTGATAAGGAGAGAAAATGTGATTAAAATATATGGCTAAAGATGTGATTTTAAGGACTCAAGTGCAAGCTTTATCCTTCATGTGCTAAACATTTTTTTAATATCAATGCACATGTTGAGGGGGAGCAATTTCAAATGGTTTTAAGGCTGAGAATAATACCAAAAGACCAACCATGTTTGTAATTACTTGGAGTTATAAGGTGGTTAGGATTAGGTATTCGTTCCCATGATCCAGCCAGAACCAGAGGGATCTACCCAGGGACATTCCACTAGTTAGTGTAGAAGTCCATAGGTATGATATAAAAAAGGAGTAAAAGTAAGAAAAATGGAATAGTGCCGACTAAAATGGAGCTAGTATTGGAACAAACCCAACAAGATACTAGTCATGAAGTCTCGGTAAACACTAAAGAGGTTGAAGAATGAAAAAGAATTGTAAGGATAAAGGGTGAAAAGAAAGAAGCCCTCCATACACTTAGGCAGAAACCGGGTCAATACATAAACTGTCAGAAACACTAAGTTGTTGTCTGGTATTGAAGACAGTCGTCATGGACCTAGTGACGCAATGCACAACCCTCCTTAGCCACTCAAGGTCTCTCAACAGACTCTTGTTTCATTTTGCATTAAGTTTACACGCATTTCTATCGACTTTCTTACTCCGAGATAGTTTTTATTGAAAAGGTGGCAGTCTGCTCCAAGTTCTAATTACTAAAAACCAAAGTACACTATCGAGTCTAGGGCCTTAAAAGAGATCATCCATAAATCTCATTAGGACACTTATCCAAAATATGCTTGCTAATTCACACAATGTGAAAATAAGAAATATATCAAGAGTCCTACGCATTATCCTTGTGATTTTGCCAGAACATCCGAGTTATACTTAAGTATTCACAGTGAAGATGGAAATCCTGCTTCAGCCAACATCAAACAAGCTCTTGGTAGGTGACTTGTATGATCCTATACGGATCAAACTTGTGATACTGGACATCGATTCGGTCCAGCTTATGAATTGACGGATGAATTTTGAAAAAGATAAAACTATTGGTGTGTTATAAAAACCGTTTGCATCTTAACACACCGACTGATTTTCTAAATCAATTTTCAATCTTATGTCTATGGAAAGCCTCACAAGGGTATCTGGACATAGGAAAGTTGAACACGAATTGAAGGCTTAATCAGGAAGATAGTAACTTACCGGTTCACTCTTACCGTGTTGTCTGCTTTGAGACGCTCTAGTAATGAGAACGGCTAGTGTAGCTGCGAAACATTGTCAAGGAGATTCTTCAGAATTCTACCTGATTACAAGAAGTATTTATACTGAATAACAAGGAACCGTGGTTGTTACAACCATATTCGATGAAGTGACAAAGCCACTTCCATCCATATATGTTGTTTATCACTAACCCATTCATGCAGATTTCCTGACGGTGGTAACAGTTACTCGATGACAAGTTAAAGTCAAAACCACATGCTCATACTCGACCAACATATGTAAAGACATCATGAAAGCTCAAGTACATATTTTAAGACTTTTGATACTCTGATACCGTATGTCTTTCTTGAAGTGACGAAGTATTAAGTTGATACCGTACGTCCTCCATAAAGTGACGAAGTGTTAAAGTTAAAGAATCTCAAGAAAGATGGTTACACATGCTTTCAACATCAAGAACCGTATGAGCATGTCGGTCCAAAAGTCACAAGATCACAAGAAGGCAAAGATTACAAGATGGCAAAAAGAGATTATGCTTGGTTGATGATCTCAAGATGCTCAAAGATCACATACAAGTCAAGAAAAAGATACAAGCTAAAGCCTAAAAGTCTAAAGATTACTACATCAAGATTCACAAGATAAAGATCAAGATAACAAGACTACGAGCTAAAGATTGAAGAGATTCATAGAATGTAGAGCTTAAGTTTTTATAAATTGAAGTGACCTCCCTTAGGGGGAGATTGTTAAAAATCGAGAAAAGACTCGGTCACTTCCAAATTTGTACTAATATAGCTCGTAGCATAATATTTGGAAACTTACCAAGCTAACCAGGTCAACATAAGTCATCCTTATGATCGATCGTCCAAAGCAAGGTATATATACCCCTCTCCATGCCTTGGAGAGGGTTGGTTGTTCATTTGGTTATTCATAAAATATATTTTCCTTTCTTTCTCTCACTAAGTGCTAGAACCCTCCTTTCTCTCTCTAAACTTTCTTTCTTGTCTAATTGTTAAGTGATTTGATTCTTTTATACATAGTATGATTAAAAAATATTTTACGTTTTATTTGGCCACATTAGTGTTTTGTTTTGTATTCGTGTTTGTTGATGTTTTATGTTTCTACACAAAATCATATGACAACCTGTCTACACTAAAAATCCATCATAGTGGATATTTTACCTCACCACTGATAAGATATATCGTTTTGCAATAATAGACTGGTATAATTTAGTTAATAGTGAAAGGTTTTCGCTAAACGAGTATGATGCAATGTTAGAGGACTTAAGTTTCAAGGATGGTAGGAGTTTGTCATGCTTGGAAAATCCTTGGATAAAGGATTGGTACCACTAATGTCTGGCCATGATATGCTTGTCTGCTAACGTTGAAGATGTTGTTTTATGAGTTGAAAACCACATGATGAAAGTTATTTTGGGTAAGGGAAAGGGTGTGGTTATTAAAGAAAGTGGGGAGGATTATGAGGTCAATGAAGCTAGTAATATTGGAAATAGGGGTAAATTATTGTTTCTAGATGAAAATGATGTTGAGACTAAAACTGAAGCTTCTACAAGTAAAGTATCACCATTGGTTGAGGGTAGTAATGATAGTATTTTTGGTTTCTCTGTTCCTGACACTAATGACCACCCATCATGGTCTTTTGAAAGCATGAATGTAAAAGTCAAAAAAGGTGAAGTGATGAATTCCAATTCAAAAAAATCTTATTTGAGATTGACCCTGAATTTGACTTATATTTGATTCAACATCCTATAGAGATGACACATGAGGTCAAAGCTAAATAGGGATGGAAGAGCTTGTGTATTATAAGTTTGTTGGTGTAATGTATCACACTGATGATGATGCTAGCATAAGTGAGATATAAGGGGATTTAGAGACATGAAATGATGATAATGATGTGTTGCGGCAAAAGGATCCAGTTGGTTGGCAACAAGATGCTTACCATGAAGATGATGAAGCTGAAGAGACTAAGAAGTTGTTTGCTGAGCTAGATCAACTACTTGAGCATGTGGCTTTTCTAAATGATGAACTAAGAGAAACTATGGTAGGTGTAGATGCTCCAATTGTAGCTGTTGATGCTCTAGTTGTACCTTTTGATGCTCCAGTTATAGCTCTTGAATAAGTGTTGGAAAGGGTAGAGAATGTGGATGATGAGGAGATTTCAAAGACTAAGGAAGAGGAAAAGAGAGAACGAAGATGAGAGTGCATCCGGCAATGTTCTATTTGAAAGACCAAACAAGAGGAAAATGTTAAATTCAATTAAGAAGGCAAAGAGAAGGCAATGGAAGATTATGGTTTGGGATTTCATGTTTAAGACACTTATCTATTGTTATGTGTTAACATAATATTTCACTAACTAAACACGATCCTGAGGCCGGGGAGGAAAGAATAAGTATTTCGCCATTTATTAGATTTAAAGAGAGAAAGGTAAGATGTGTGTGTTTTCTAGAGAGAAGGAGGAGAAAACATACACATGTGAAATGTTACAAATAATTTCCTCACCCCTCCATGGAAGTATGGATGGGGTATTTATAGCCATGGACACGCCTAACTTTCCTATAATGTCATTTCTGGTCCTTGCGTATCCGGCTAATAGTAAACTAATGTAATTACGTATAAGTCGACATATATTAAGGCTAACAATCTTCCCCTAATATGTGGACATACTGATTCTTAAAATAATTCCTTTAGTATATATAAATATAAATATATAATAATAAGAATTATCTCAAAAATATCAATGATAGAAGAGAAGTAAGTATTCCAAGAGGGCTTTTAAAAGGATAATTACTTTTACCCAAAGTAAAATCCCTAAAAACCTTCCCGGGTCGTGTCCCGACGAGGTGCGAATTTGAAAATCGAGGTAACGTTTGTGGAACAATGCTTGAATATCACAAATTGGATTTGGTTATCTATTTCTACTAATAATATGCTAAAACAAGTAAAGGCACGCTAAAAACGAAAGCAAACAAAGGTTTAAACCTAAAAACGATAACGGGAATTAAAACCCGTTCTTTAAAAAACTAAATTCTAAAATTTTAACCCTACAAATGAAAATTTAATTTTTATAAATCCTAAATGATAAAAGAAAATTTAAAAAAAAAGAATTATATTTTTTTGACTTTTATTTTATTTTTTATGAATTAAAAACAGTTTTAATCTAAAAAATTAATAAAAAATACTGAACTAATTAGGAAAATTCTGAAAAATTTGTGAAAAGTACTTTGCACTAAGCTAAATCTAAAAAAAATAAATTGGGTCACCCAGCTTATCTAAATAAGCTGGAAATAAGCCGAAAAGGGCTTATAACTAAAAAAAGGAGAAAACGTGTATAAAAGAAAAGTAAAGTGGAGTTATAACGCAAAAGACCCAAGGGCAGAGTGGTGTGAGGTGTGGTGTGTAAAGCGTTGGTTGAGTGAGGGAGAGGTCTCAGGTTCGAGCCTTGCTCACCTTGACTTCTCCTACACTCCCAATGTTTTTATTTTTGCTAAACTTTTTAAAGGGCTTTTTAGATGAGCTTATAAGAATCACTTTTAATAAAGGTACTTATATTTTTTACCCACTAATAAGCTCAGAAAAGGGCTTAACAGGTCACAGACCTCAGAAGCTTAATAGCTTTTTAACCTTAACAGTTTGAAAGCAATAAGCTCTCAAAAGCTCCAATGAGTTCTACAAGCTACCAAAAAGGCTTAAACTAACTAAATAAGCACTCCTGAGCATACACTAATCAAACTTAACAAGCAATAAGCACTTTATCATCACTAAGCTACTAGCAGACTTAATCATGGAAACTAGCAGACTTATCCAAAACTCAAATCTTTCAAATAAGCTCAAACAAGCTTAACAAAGTACAAATAAGCACAAAACTGACTTAAACTAACATAATAAGCATATGCAGACAGAAATAAGGAAATCTCATTAGCTAATAAGCACTGAAAATCAGATAAGCTTATTGGCTAAAACTTTTGGCTAAACAGCCTAAGGGGGCACTTTTGGGCTTAATTTTAAGCCCCAAATCAGATCCTTATGGCTTAATGACTTATAACCCTCTAAAGCTTATCCTACAAACTATCTAAAACAACAATCAAAAAGCATTTTGAAAATCAAATAAGCAAATAAAAAGGCTTATGAAAATGGCTTTTTACCTAAAATTCTATCTTTTTTGTTTTTTAGTTTTTAAGGACTAAAATTGCGGGCCTACTTTAAGCTACTCAAATAAGCTCTAAACTAAAATTTAAGCTAAAAAATCAAATACATACTATGAACTACATATGCAAGAAATTTCAAAACCTAAAACTATTTCTAGCTTATCTAAATTTGCTAATGAAAAATGGCTATTAAACTTTGAAAATATACTTAGAAAACTTGACAGGTTTTGACTAAAATAAAAATTGATACATGCACACTTAAACTAACCTATTCCTACTGCATTTTAGACTAAGAACAAGCATGAAAATAACACTTATAAGCACTTAATCAGAATTTAAACCAATAAGCTATGAATTGAAACCTAAACACCACAGATTCAAAACTAGGGTACCCAATACTATGAAACTAAGATTCAAGCTTAAACAATGATAAAAAACAGATTAAGAGGCCTCAAATATAATGTTTAAAGATGGACAATGGGTCAAAATAGGCTAGCAGTACTAACATGGGTTATTACTGTCCATAGCCAAACACCCTTTTAAAATACATTTTGACATTTTCTAACACTAAAAGACTGATTTAAGCTAAGATTCAAGTAAACCAGATTATAGCTAAGCCTAACATTAATAAATAAGCAAGAGGCAATAGTAAATAAGCACTTAATGAGCAAATAAGCAAATAAGCAGTTTAAAAGCTAAATATGACAGTTTTAACTAAAACTTAAGCTAAACTATTTTAAACTAAAAACTAGACACATTAAGCAATATTAAGATTAAATAAGTACATATAAGCAACAATAAGCAGATTTAAACAGTAAATAAGCACTATATAAGCAATAAGCAGTTTTAAACTAGAACTTGAAAATAGAAAACTTACAATGGCCCTTGCTCAAAACAGGGCAAATAAGCTTTCAATAAGCTGATCTACAAGCTCTAGCTTGTTTAAAACAAGCTAGTGAAACCCATAAGCCCATCCAGGTTTGGCTTATCATCCATTTTTTTAGCTTTTTTGAGTGAATTTTGGTAAAAGACTTAAAAACTATAAGTTATGGAAAAACTTATAGTGCTTAAGTTAACAGCTTAAGTATGAGTTAAAAGAGCTTTTGTGAACTTATAAAACGTTTTTAAAACACAAAGTACATTAACATGGAAACAGATTTAACATAAAAACTTAATTTTCATTAAACTTGAATAAAACAGTACAAAGCTTTAAGAAACAGTACAATAAGCTAAAAAGACTTAAATATAAGCTGAAAAGACTTAAACTAAAACTACATGCCTTATCATGGCTACAAGTGATCCTATTTATACTAAAAAGCTAAGAGTCTTCGGTCTTCACTTGTGTTTCTTTTGTGAGTGATAACTGAGGTGTTTTTGTTGTGTGAGTAAGTCACAAACCAATCTTAGCCATCAGATTTGAGTGTCCTCCAAGTCTTTTCATCACAATCCTTGAATTTTTGTCTTTAAACTTGAATGGATGGGGTTGTTTAGGATTACCAACAAGGATTTGTTGGTTTATGAAGTGGGGTTAAGGTGGGAGAGGGATGTTTTTTTCTGGGGTTGCAGGGTAACCCATTTTGGGGAAGATAAACAGTGTTGGTGGGAAATAGGTGTCTTTGTTTTGGTTTAACGGGCGTTTTCCCTATTTTTGTTAATCATTTGCACCGTTAGTCCTTTTGGACTAACAATGTTAGTCCTTGAGGACTAACGATGTAAGGTATTAGGGACTTGTGGTGTAATTGGGATAATAGGGTATGGTTTGGGCTTTTGTTTGGGCTGGGTAAGGTTTAATGGACTTAGGCTTTTTATAAAACTTTAAGGCTTATGATATGAGCTTAATGGGGTAACCCAACCCATTAGATGGATGCAAGTTGGCCCATTTAACATTTCTTCGATATCGGCTTCGTCTTTGACTTTTGCTTTGACTTGGTTAACTTTTTTGGTTGACTTTGACTTTGATTATGACTTTTTCTCGCTCTTTCCGTTCCCATGCTCGGTTTTGTCCGTTTTGGCTTGATTTTTGTCTTTTAGTGAATATCCGTTACCGGCACAATCATAAATCAGAAAACACACAAATATAATGTATTTTTGGTATATTTTGGTTATTTTAGGCACATTTTTAAAGGCAAAAGGTATGTGTAATTAAGCACATACCAAAATCCCTCATTCTAAACTATTGCCGTGTCCTCACGTAATGCCATAAGTAAACACTTAAGAAAACTAAGAATCTCAATCCCCTTGACTAATTACCTCGAAAAGTAGCTAAGTGTTCATCGAGGGGAATTAAAGAATCAATAGCTTTGAAAAGCCTCATTTTAACCATTTTTAAATAGACACTTATTCCCACATATATTTTTGTATTTTTCCTTTTTCTCATTTTTCATATTTTTCTTATTAAGCAACTAACTAGAACGTTTGACTTTTGTTATTTTTATAACTTTAGGGTCACGGAACAAGAAGCACTTTAATCCTAAAATGCCCAAAAAGGATAAATTCATCGTCCTCGACTTTTCACTCGTCCCATCCTAAGCTTAAAAATGAAATCACCGTTAAATATAAACTAAGATGCTAACACTACTCATACTTGTACCTTGTAAACTTTTCACTCCCGACAATTATTTCATATTATGTTAGTGTGCTTATTTCGAATTTCAACCATGGATCAACCTTTTTAAGAAAATTGCAATATTTCTATTGCTTTACGTTCCACCCAAGAATTATGATTTTGAAGGCGAGATCATTCCATGTAGCGACTTTCTTCTCGGCACATCCCAGCCGAGACCGGCTTAGGTGACCAGGCTTTTGACACCCCACAGAGAATAGTATCGGAACTCACGGACCTTCGGTTTCAAAAATTCTTAGGCTTCCCGTTAATAAAACAATTCATTTTAGAAAAACCACAATCTTAAAACGAATTAGTCTTAGTCCAAAAGCATATTTAAATTTAAGAAAAAGATATTTTCCCTATATTTATTAAATCACATATATCACACTTATCATAATTATACTTTTAACAAAGGAAATCCTCGACCTTTTAGAAGGCTGCAACATCGGTTGTGAGCCGGCAAGATGCAGCAAACTTTTATCAGTCTTGGATTATTATTCTCACTATGGGCCTTCTTTAGAAGGCTGCAACATCAGTTGTGAGCCGGCAAGATGCAACAAACTTTTATCAGCCCACAGTTTATAATTATTACTCATCATTTTTTTAACATAACTTTATATTACCACGATATATAGAGAAAACTTCTTTTTAGAAAATTTAAGTATAAATTTGAACTAAGACTAAATAAATTAATGTTGTCGACTACATTAATAAAGCTTCAATATCAAAAATTGTTGATTTAAGTTTAATTTTCGAAAATAGCACGTATTATTAGTCCGGTTAGGAGCTTATGGGAGAAAAAGCCACAAACTACACTTATGAGCTCTTAAGATTTCCAACTAATCCTTGTTTAGCATCTAACTCATAATTAACTCTATCATTTCTCGTTCTTTGCAAATTTAAAATCTTTAATAAAAAGATCCGCGAATGCTTAGTCTAAAAGTTAAGGGGCAAGCTAGAGCGCAACATGCTCGATCGAGTCAAAATTTATTCTTATTCTACCCAGCAGGAAAGTCAACATTGTGATAAAACACTTATTTTATTTTTGAAAATTTTTAAATTTTTTCATTTTTTTGGTATTTTGGTGGTAAAAACAGGATTACGTGAAAACAACGACTGCAGGCACAATCAAATCGATAGATCCCCCCATACTAGAATTGAACATTATCCTCAATGTTTTAAGAAGGGTCTCTACGTAAATCTAAAGCCGTTTATTAAGTATGCATAAAGATAAACGTTAGTCGATAAGATTGGATATTGGATTCCCATAATGAAGCTGAGGATTTGAAGCTCGAGTGAACGAAGGACAAAACCACGAGCACGAGAGACTTTAAAATCAGGGGCAATCCTGGACATACAACAAAACACAAAACAAGAGAAAGGAAGAGGCGAGCCTCCTCACAACACACTTATTCGTTACTACTATTATAATTATATTAGGATAAGCATGGGTTACCACCAACGAAGCACCTTGTTTTTGTTAACCGAGTCACAAGCTCGACTCGTCCCCGAATTTAGTTGTCCATGGGGAAGGTTTGGAGATCCGAGACAACCACGGGTGGTATGTCCCCTCCAAAGTAGTGCTTAAGTCTATGACCATTCACCTTGAAGTTTGGCCTGTCAGTTTGAGATAACTCGACGGTGCCATATGGAAATACTTGGGTAACGGTGAATGGTCCAGTCCAGCGGGTCTTAAGATTTCCTGAGAAAATCTTTAATCTAGAATTAAAGAGGAGGACTCGATCACCAACGTTGAAAACGCGGTTCTTGATCTTGGAGTCATGGATCCTCTTTGTCTTCTCTTTGTAGATCAAAGAGTTCTCATATGCTTGATCATGAAGTTCATTTAGTTCATTTATTTAAACTTTTCGATGATCACCCACGGTAACAAGGTCATAATTGCAATGCTTTAAGGCCCAATAAATCTTATGCTCGAGCTTGATGGAAGATGACAAGCCTTTCCGTACACCAACTTAAAAGGAGTGCACCCGATGGGCGTCTTAAATGTGGTACGGAAGGCCCACAAGGCGTCATCCAACTTATCGGACCATGAAGCACGGTGTTCGCCTACGGTCCTTTCCAGAATTTGTTTCAAACCACGATTTGAAACCTCAACTTGCCCACTTGTTTGTGGGTGATACGTGGTGGAGAGACGGTGAGTAACTCCATATTTAAGCATGACCTTTGCAAACTGATCATTGCAAAAATGGGTACCGCGATCACTAATGATAGCTCGAGGGGTCCTAAATCGAGCGAAGAGAGATTTTAAGAATTTACAAACAACTCGGGCGTCATTGGTGGGGAGCGCTTTTGCTTCAACCTATTTTGACAAATAATCAACGGCCACGAGTATATACTTGTTCCCTTGTGAAGACGGGAACAGTCCCATGAAGTCGATGCCCCACACGTCAAAGATCTCGCAAACTTAGATTGCATTTTGTGGCATTTCATCCCTTTGTGAGATTTTTCCTTGACGTTAACAAGCGTCACACCGTGTGACCAAGTCATGGGCATCTCGGTAAATAGTAGGCCAAAAGAAACCGGCATCAAAGACTTTCTTAGCGGTGTAGTTGGCACTATGATGTCCCTTGGTGGGTCCATTATGACAATCCATGAGGATATCATGGGCTTCTTGGCCAAAAACACACCGAAGACCGGTTGTTTTATATAAAATGGTGTCTGTAACATAAACAAATAGAGACATGTTATTACCTACACATCAGTGTCTTTGATTGTGTAAAAAACCAGTTGTCTTACAAAAATGATATCTATAACATAAACACATAGAGACATGTTGTTACATACACACCAGTGTCTTTTATTGTGTAAAAAGAGTGGTTTGCACCCCAAAAACCAATTTTTATACAATTTCTGTTATGAAAACTGGTTTTTTCAAGAAAACCTATTTCCATTCATTCCTTTTTCACTAGTTTTTTTATCATAGAGATAGGGTTTTACATAACCGATCTTTTTGGGGGGTGTTTTTAGCCTTTTTTGTAGTAGTGATAATGACATCAAATTCTTGGAGTAGGAGAATCCAACGAAGCAATCTCGGTTTAGCATCTTGTTTAGCGAGAAGATACTTAAGAGCCGAGTGGTCCGCATACACTATTGTTTTCAACAAGACAAGATATGGCCGGAATTTCTCGAAAGCATACACTACGGCTAAAAGCTCTTTTTCTGTAGTAGTATAATGAGCTTGAGCGTCAGTCATAGTCTTGCTTGCATAGTGTATCGGTTGAAAATGTTTGGTCTTACGTTGCCAAAACACCGCACCTACCGCAAAGTTACTAGCATCACACATAATCTCAAACGGTACGTCCCAATCGGGGGGCAACTAAAATGGGTTCTTCAGTCAATTTCTTCTTAAGTATTTTAAACGATTCAACACATTCTTTCGAGAAGATAAAAGGGGTATCTTTTTCAAGAAGACGGGTCATCGGCCGGGCGATTTTAGAAAAATCTTGAATAAATCGACGATAAAACCCGGCGTGACCTAAAAAACTTCGAATGCCTTTAACGGAAGTCGGATGAGGGAGTTTAGCTATAACATCAACTTTAGCTTTGTCGACCTCAATCCTGGACTTTGAAATCTTATGTCCAAGAACAATGCCCTCTTTTACCATGAAATGGCATTTCTCCCAATTTAGAACAAGATTGGTGCCTTCGCACCGTTTGAGCATTTTCTCTAAATGGGAGAGGCATGAAGAGAAAGAATCCTCGAAGACCGATAAATCATCCATGAAGACCTCCAATGTTTCTTTGATCATGTCGTGAAAAATGACCATCATGCACCTTTGGAGCGTACCTGGAGCATTACATAAGCCAAAAGGCATGCGTCGGTAGGCAAAAGTTCCATAAGGGCAAGTGAAGGTGGTCTTCTCTTGGTCCTTTGGGTAAATTGGTATTTGAAAGTAACCCAAGAAACCATCTAGAAAACAATAGTATTCGTTTCCCGCGAGTCTCTCAAGCATTTGGTCCATAAACGGTAATGGGAAATGATCTTTACGGGTGGCATCATTTAACTTTCGGTAGTTAATTCATACACGCCATCCCGTAATTAATCGAGTAGGTATCAATTCATTATCATCATTTTCAATTATGGTTATACCACCTTTCTTGGGCACACAATGGACGGGGCTTTGAGCTCAAACTCGGGGAGTTCATCACTAGAAGGTTCAACGGTCTTAAGTTCCTCAAGTTTTCGTTCTTCCGGAGGAAGGGTAGAAGATGGGTCAGAATTAAGCAATCTTTCAAGGGTGAGAAGGTCTTCTTTTGGATCGAAGTCGGCATCATCAATTCTAGGTGGAATTGATTTGCTAGTAAGACAAGCTTTGATCTCTTCCAAAATGAAGTCACCTCCCTCAAAAAGAGTAAGAGAGGGGGGAGAAGTAGAAAGGATTGGTTCCAAAGTTGGGGTGGAATTGCCACTCTTGGAAATATCTAAAAATCCAAGTACTTCTTGAGCATACTCCTCACAAGCTACATCAATAACATCGACTCGGTTAACCGATTCAATAGTATTGTGGGAGAATGTCTTAGTATCACCAACTTTGAATGTTATGGATTGGTCATCATGTCGAAGGGTCATTTGTTCACCGTGAACATCAATCAAAGCTCGTGCCGTCCTCAAGAAAGGTCTCCCGAGAATCAAAGGAACCCGAGGATCGGCAATATAATCAACGACTACAAAGTCGGTCGGAAAGAAAAATGTTCCAACTTTCACGAAAACATCCTCGGCAATGCCAGTAGGGGTAGAAATCGTTCGGTCAGCAAGTTCAAGTATCATTCAAGTTTTGGTCTAATCCGGGAGATTTAGCTTTTCCTATATGGAAAGAGGCATTAGGTTGATGCTTGCACCGAGATCGGCCAAGGCTAAGCATTCATCCATCTTCGGAAAATCACACGGTATAAGAAATCTACCGGGGTCTCCAAGTTTTTTGGGAAACGTTTTGAGGATAACCGCCGAGCAATTTTCATTCACCGACATCTTGATTAAGTCAATTATATTATCTTTGTTATTGAGAAGCTTTCTAAACAATGGTGCAAATTTGGGCATGTGTAGGAGAGCATCCACGAAGCTAAACTCGAAGTGGAGATTCTGAAAAATTTCCATAAATTTCAAAGCTAAAAGATCGTCTTTTTCATGAAGCTTCTCCTTGTTAATCCTTGAAGGATAAGGTATGGTTGGTTTAGTCTTTGGAGCAACAATGGGCTTATCATTTTGGGTTTGGACCTCCGGAGGTTGGATGTTTTTGGTGCTTGGTTGCACCTTATCCTTTGTCAGCTCGGGTTCGTATTCCACCACCTTAGGAAGAGAAGAAGGCGGAGGTGGAACTTGAGGCCTGTCATAAGAAACACTACTTCGGGTAGTGATTGCTTTTAAGTCACTTCTCGGGTTAGCAACGGTGTTGCTAGGAAGAGAACCCGAGCCCGAAGTAGAGGCGGTATTGGTATTCATGAATTTGGTAAGCATGTCTGTTAAATTGGTCATTTGGTTTTGCATGTTTTGGTTTTGGTTTTGCATATTTTTCATAACTGCATCATTAGCTTTGATGTAGATTTGAAAGTCATCCTTTGACACACCATGTGTTTGAGGAGCTGGAGCTTGGTAAGCCGGGGGTTGATAAATTGGACCTTGGTTGTAATTATTCCCCCGGTTTTGATTGTAACGGTTTTGATTATTTCTTAGATTGTTTTGATTGTTTTGAACGAGAGGAAAACCAGGAGGTCGAATTTGATTTGCAATCATCGAGGGACGATAATCGGTATTTCCTTGGTTGTAGTTAATAGCGGCGGCTTGTGAAACCTATTCTTGAATATTGTCACTATAAATGTTGCCATCAGTGGCGGGACAATTACGATAAGAATGAGCACCACTACAAGTTACACAACTTTCCTCGACCGCTTTTACGATAGCGAGAGTTTGGGATTGATTTTTCTTATCGAGAAGCAAGGCTCTCACCATATCTTTATGTTCGGCAACATCGGGTGAAACACCAGGGGTAGAAGGGTAGAAAAAGCTGTACTCCACCTTGGCAACCAATCAGCTTTGCTTTGTGAATAACGAACTTTGGAATTTGCTCTCGATGATGGCTAAGCAATCCTCGCGATATTTGTCCAAAAAAATTACCACCCGCGGCGGAATTTCAACGAATCTTGATCACAATAAGGATTTAAAAGTCCTAGTAAGAAAGTATCCAGTTGATGTAATACCCGAGAAACATGATGTGGACAACACGAAGGAGATCCTTGAATCGGTCTCATGCCTCACTAAAAGATTCATCAAAACGTTGTTGGAAATTGTGATTTCCCATTTCGAATGTTTGTTTTGTTTTGGAGGGATGGGAAAAATTAGGTTATAAACTTTGAACAAGATCATCCCAAGTAAGAAATCGATCGAGGGGGTTCTTTTTCAATGCAAATCCGGGGCCTCCCCTTGAGGGAAAATGGAAAAACTTAAGCAAAATTAATCGACGTATTTTGGAACTGTATTTTGGAACTATCAAAGTAGAAGGATCTTTTGAAAATATCGAATGTGAGCATGAGGATCTTCTTTATCATGTCCGAAAAATGGTTTATTTTGCACAAGATTGAGCAAACCATGTTTAAGCTCAAAGTTGTCCGCGGTGATCGCGGGATCAATGATTGCATCCTCGTAACCCACGGTGGGTGCTTGGAGCAATTGCGCCATAGTACGTTGATCGGCTATCGTAACTACGGGAGGAGCTTGATTTTCAATAGGTTCTTCAAGATCAAATGGTTTAATATTCGGTGTTACTTGTTGTTGGGGACGGTTACGGGTAGAAGAACGAGTGCACATGCACTAAATATGAATAAAACACAATTTATTTTATTTTTGGTAACCGAAAGTTAAAAGTCCATGGTAGCTCTTTAAATTACGCATAAGAAAGCGAAAGGAATTAGCACGCCGAAGCGATTTAAAACCGTTCTTCCTTTTTGGGCAATGTTCCTTGGATCAAGCCCTCCTGATACCCCCCTTATAGTTTGTAATTCAAAGGTGAGCCGATTATAACGATTAACAACACGATTTGTTCTGTTGGTTTTTCAATTTTTTTAGAATTTTTGATTGCTTGACCAAAAAAAATATATTCACAAATGAAAGCGATAACTTCACGGGGAAGGGTCTTTAAACACTAATCTTCAAACGTACACAATAATCGTTTCACAACCTCCCCGGCAGCGGCGCAAAAAATTGGTTTGGAAGATTTCTTACTATATATATAACATAAATATAAATATATAATAAGTAGTCCCAAAATATCAATAATAAGAATTTCGTAAGGCTTTTTAAAAGGAAATTTACTTTTGCCCAAAGCAAAGTCCCAAAAAAACCTTCCCGAATCGTTTCCCGACGAGGTACGAATTTGAAAATCAAGGTAACGTTTGTGAAACAATGCTTGAATAATCAAAGATTTGATTTGGTTCCTAATTCTACTAATAACATGCAAAAACAAGTAAAGGCAAACCTAAAACGAAAGCAATTAAGGCTAAAACACTAAAAACAATAACGGGATTCAAATCCCGTTCTTTAAAAAACTAAATTCTACAAATTTAACCCTACAAATGCAAATTTAATTTTTATAAATCTTAAATGATAAAAGAAATTTTTAAAAAAAAAGAATTATATTTTTTTGACTTTGATATTATTTATTATGAATTAAAAACGGATTTAATCTAAAAAATTAATAAAAAATACTAAACTAATTTGGAAAATTCTAAAAAATTTGTGAAAAGTACTTTGCACTATGCTAAACCTAAGAAAAATAAAACGGGTGAAACGGCTTATGTTAATAAGCTGTTAAAAGTTAATTTGGTCTGATAAGCTAAATGGACTAAAAAGGTGTTATATAATAAATTTTGCACTCAATAACCGGAAAAGACCCAAGGGCATGTTGTAGAGGAGGTGTGTGTTAAAATCAGGTTGAGGGTGGTAGAGGTCCAGGGTTCGAGCCTTGCTCACCTTGGGCTTCCCACTTTCCCTGGTTTTTATTTTTCGAAATTTCTTTTTGTAAAATTATTCAAGACCTAAAAATAAACAACTTTTGTGAAATGACTTTTTTTATAAAAACCTAAAATAAGCTAGAAATAAGCTCAAATAAGTGACAGACTTGGCTTTTTACACTAAGACTTAAGGGGCTAAACTATTGGCCCTTTTTAGACAAAATAAGCATTTAAAAAAGAAAATAAGCTAACAACAGACAATAAACTATACCTAATGAACACTATGGAACAAAAATAAACAAATAAAATGAGCTAAACTAAGCTTAAATGACAGAATTACCTAAAAGGCTTTTAAACTTAAATTCTAAACTAAAAATGCTATTAGGCTTGAATAAGCTCTACCTAAGCTAAATAAGCTAACTATGATTAAAACCTAACCTAATAAGCAAATCTAAGCACACTTTAAACAATTAAATAAGCTGGAACATTCAAATAAGCCAATAAGCAGTTTGGCTAAAAGATACTTAAAACAGCCTACTAGGGGACTTTTGAGCTTATTTTTAAACAAGTAAATGGATCCTTATGGCTTAATGACTTATAACACTCTAAAGCTTATATAACAAGCTATCTAAATCAGCAATCAAAAAGCATTTTGAAAATCAAATAAGCAAAGAAAAAGCTAAGTGAAATAAGTTTTTTTTAAAAGACAAAAGGCAAAGTTCAGACCTAATTTTAAGCTAGTAAAATAAGTTTAGACTACAAAATAAGCTGAAACAGATAAAGCTTATACACCAAAGAGCTTATGCAATGAGCTTTAAATCCTAAATCTACCATTAACTGACCTAAATTTGGAGATTAAAAATGGCTTTTTAAGCTTTGAAACTAACACTTGAAAACATTGATAGTTTTAACTCAAAACTCAAATGACAAATTCCTACTTACTAAATTCTACTGCATTTAGACTCTAAAACAAGTAAGAAAATACAACTAAGGACCACTAATCAAGATTCAATCATATAAGCTGAATTTTCAAGCAAGATCCCCACAAGTTCAAAACATGAATAGATTGAACATAAAACTTGAGATTTAAACTTAAAAGACTTATAAAAACCAACTCAAACAACTTAAAAGAGATTGCCAAATTCAGGTTAATGACCCGAAACAACTTTACACTAAATTTGACCTACTTTTAACCTTAACCCAAACATTCCTTTAACATTTCAAAATCTATTTTAAAGCTAGTTTAAACTGATTTAAGCTAAGATTATGAAAAACAGATATCCAATAAGCTATATTAAGAACTAATAAGCATTAAGAACACAGGAATAAGCACTTATAAATAAGCTAACAAATTAAGCAATATTAAGGACATATAAACTGAAAACTACAACTAGTAAGAAATCATGAGACACAATTAGCAAAACTAAGCAATTCTAAACAGGAAATAAGCAATAAGCATTTTTTAAGCTAATAAATGAAAAAAAGAGAGTACCTTGCCCTTTGCTCTAAACAAAGGATAATAAGCTCAAGAAGAGCTTTATCTACAAGCTCTAGCTTGTTTAAAACAAGCTAGTAGAAACCCATAAGCCCATCCAGGTTTAGCTTATTATCCCCTTTTAGCTTTTTTGGTAAATGACTTAAAAACTATAAGTTATGGAAAACTTATAGTTCTTAAGTTAATAGCTTAAGTATGAGTTAAAAAGAGCTTTTGCAAGCTTATAAAACGTTTTTAAAACACAAAGTACATTAACTTAAAACAGATTTAACATAAAAACTTAATTTTCATTAAACTTGAATAAAACAGTACAAAGCTTTTAAATAAAGGTACAATAAGCTAAACACATTAAATATAAGCTGCTAAACTAGAAAACTAAAAACTCGATGCCTTCTCATGGCTACAAGTGATCCTATTTATGCTACAAAGCTAAGAGTCTTGGGTCTTCACTTGTGTTTCTTTTGTGAGTGATAACTGAGGTGTTTTTGTTGTGTGAGTAAGTCGAAAACCAATCTTAGCCCTCCATTTTGTGTGTTCTCCAAGTCAAGTGATCTCAACCCTTCAATTTTTGTCTTCAACCTTGAATGAATGGGGTTGTTTAGGATTGCCAACATGGATTTGTTGGTTTATGAAGTGGGGTTAAGGTGAGAGAGGGATGTTTTTGTCTAGGGTTGCAGGGTAACCCGTTTTGGGGAAGATAAACAGTGTTGGCGAGAAATGGGTGTGTTTGTTTTGGTTTAACTGGCATTTGCCCTGTTTTTGTTAATCATTTGCATCGTTAGTCCTTTTGGACTAACGATGTTAGTCCTTGAGGACTAACGGTGTAAGGGTGAAAGGGTGTATGGTTTAGGCTTTTGTTTGGGTCGGTTTAAGGTTTTGGGTTTTTGTATAAGTTAAATGGCATTGGGCCATTTAAACTTATAAAGTGGTCTTTATATACTTTAATGGGCTGACCCGGCCTATTAGATGGGTACGGGTTGGCCCATTTAAGATTTCTTCGGATTCGGCTTCGTCTTTGACCTGTTGACTTTTGACTTTGAATTTTGACTTTTTTTTACGCTCTTTCTATTTCGTGCTCGGTTTTGTCCTTTTTGGCTTATTTTTGTCCTTTAGTGAATATCCGTTACCTGCACAGCATAAATCACAAAACACACAAATACAATGTATTTTTGGTATATTTTGGTCATTTTAGTCACGTTTTTATAGGCAAAAGGTATGTGTAATTAAGCACATACCAAAATCCTCCATACTAAGATATTATCGTGTCCTCACGCAATGCCATAAGTAACACTTTAGAAAAACAAAGAATCTCAATCCCCCTCGACTAATTACCTCGAAAAGTAGCAAAGTGTTCGTCAAAGGGAATTAAAGAATCACTAATTTTGAAAAGCCATGTTTTGACCATTTTAAATATATTTATACTTATTACCACACATATTTTTGTATTTTTCCCAAAATTAATATAGACAAATGTGTAGGTAACCGTTAATGGTGAAAACATGACTGCTTGCAACGAGCAAAAGCTAACTTATATAAGTATATTATAAAAGACAAGTATGGTAAATATAAATATGCCCTCATGGCATAAATGAATGATGGTAAGATATCATATTCGATAGCTTAATGTTTAGGTAGCGTTTAGGACCTACGAGCTTATAGTGCTACCTTGCCTAAAGAATGTTGATATTGTTCTTTATTTATAGTGAAAATAATCAAATTAAGAAGTTTCAGTTTGTAAATTGTAGAAAATTAAACATCTATTTTTAGCACAATTAAATAGGTGTGATTGAGGGTGTTTGAGATTTATAGAATATTTTATTAGAGAAATTGCTGGAAAAATGTTTCAAAGAATGTTAACTAAAGTCGAATTATGTATAAGATATATATTTGGAGGGAGAAAAATATTTGCTATCATTAAGAGCAAAAATGTTTTTAATATTATATTATAATAAAGTGAGTTAATTACCAAAAAAAAAATGTTATAAAAATTCCGCTAAAGAATAAAAAATCTATCTGTAATATTCACTAAAACCCACTATTTATATAAATAACCCATATATAAATAAATGTAGAGTATTACGTAGAATGGCAAACTCTCCTTTGATATATACATAGATCACTCTAGTAACGCACATACTATAATAGGAACGTATATTAATCATGTAAGCATCTAGTAAAAAACAACAAATGCAAACAACTAGTGTATTATGTCCCGTGAAACCCCCTTCAATGAATGCAATGTTTTGAAATCGTTTTATAGTCTAGCAAAAACATTTGACCTGGTTCTCTATAACCTTGGATCAAGATACCAATCTGTAACCCCCCCCCCCCTAAAATGGTCACAGCAAATATGGGTTAGGGAGCCATTACTTCAATTATCAAAGCCAAGATATAAAAGAAACGAACTTTAACGTGTTGTTTAAGAACCGATACATTGGATTTAGCAAAATGTTTGATACAAAAGCCCAAAGCTTTACTTATTCGTTGTTAAATTATACAAGATCTAGTTCATACAAATGCTCTCCCAAAATGAAATGCAAACAAATCTTTTTAATCAAAGGACATCTAAAATAACGACCACCAATGTATCCCTTCACCTCGTACCATATTCACCTTCCTGAGAAAAACATGCTTTAAAACGTCAACAATAATTTGTGAAATTCGAGGTTTGGTGAATTATAAACAGTGAGTAGACCGCATTCCCCCGTGATAATACATTAAATGTAAACATCACAAAAATGTAATTACGTTTCCCTAAGCTCATGACACTGAAGCTCGACATAAATGAATTGCAATATAAATTGCCTACATTGCCCATGATGATGTTCTAACCCAGAACATCCCAAATCCGACATGGTATACGTTCGTTGGCTCGGTAGTTTCGACACCAGTGATAGCTAATCACCCGAACGGGGGCGTCACCCCCAAATAGATCTATTTATAACATTCGCGCTCACCCTCCAAGTGATTTACAGTTCATGATAGTGGGCACATTGGGTTATCGCTACTTAGGCAAACACGTAATCAGTTTAAATATGAAATGTTCACTTGCGTCCAATTATAAAACAAAGCATGTTCTCACCCCAAAACTTATAAATCATTATAAAATGTAAAACGTGGGGCTATGAACTCACCTCGAGTGGATGAGTTTAACAATGTAAATCACAATAGAAAATGCGTCACAATTACGCCCGAATGCAACCTAATCAATTATAGGTCGTATGAGTACTAAGTACTTTGAATAACTACTACCATATATAATTCTATATAGCTACATCACCATCTAATTGAGTTTGTGAAATAATATTTAAATTGCTTTTGATAACTATTATCCGTGTGTTTGTACTCGTATAATCGAATAAATAATTCAATTGTCTTTGTAAAATAATATTTATAAAGTTTAGGAGATGTATAAATATTATATAAATGATTCTAAAATATTTCGCAAAAATTTATATTAAAAACGAACCAACACTATTCACGTCAGGAAATAGTGCACAAGTATAAAATAGTGCGTATCTTTCTCGTTTTAAGCCCGTTTGGGATTACGTCCATGTTCTCGTATTAAGTCGATGTATCAAAATATTACGTTTTCATATTTTGAAATCCCCTGGTGAACAATGATTTTTACTGTTCATAACAGTTATAAGCTTATTTTTATAACTTTAATTAACGTAAAACCCGTAAATGTCGTATCTTATTCGTTTTAGATCCGATTTTAGTGATTCTTTCGAGCACGTCTTCGTAATTAAAAGTTTTATCAAGTAAATGATGTTTTCAAAATTTTCTGTCTGAGATGAACAGTAACTTTTATAAGATTAGTTTTATAAAAGTATTTATTGTCGTAATCATGAAAAATACATAACTCCCTCGTTATTAATCCAAAAATTATGATCCTTATTGTTTTGAAATCCTAAAATCATATACTAACTGATAAAAACATATATACATTTTCATTAGATGTGAATAGTAATTTGTTTTTATAAAATTTATTTTATAAACGCGTTTAATTAACGTTAACTTAAAATTAGCGTATCTCCTTCGTTATAAATCAGTTTTTCGAGTTCTCTACATGCCCAAGATCCTTGTTACATGTAGTATTTTATAAAATCATAAAATATATGCCTTAAAATTCAAATTCAAACTGACCATTTTTTATATTTTCTCAAAATGTGTTTTAAAAGTTGTTTTTATAACTTTTTAGTTTTACCACTTTGTTACAAGTCCATTACAACCCTTATTATCACATGTATTTCACACCTAGGGTCCTTAGTCCATGTCTCCATGATTAGTTCAAAGTTTGTCCAAGAATCACAAGATCCATAAGTTTACATACTCATTTGTCCATAACTTTATATATGTATACTTTTTAAGTAACTTGTTTATATATACTTTATATATATAAACCACTTATGTACAATACTTATATATCCATTATAACATGATATCAACATTCATATAACATATGACAAAGTGTACCAAAACATAAACAAGTGTAAAAATCCATTTTTACAAGTAAATAAGTCCTTAGATGGTGATTAACTACATAGCCATTATATACACATAAAATCATGAATGTAAAGAGATTAAGGTTTTTAGGTAACCTTAATATGAAGTATGATGATGAACAATATGATCTAAACCCTTGTTTAGATGACAAACCCAAGCTTTCAACACTTGAAAACCCTAATTCCAAGTAAACCCTAATCTTGGATCTTTCTTGTTTAACACTTGTAAACCTTAAACCAAACCTTCAAACCTTCTTGGGTTATCTTAGATATGATGTAGGAACACTTGGAAATGTGGTAAACAAAAATTGTATGGATGGTTTGTGGTGGTGTATGTTAGCCGTGGCATATATAGAGAGGAAATGAGAGTGTTTGTTTTGTTTTCACCAAGGAAATGTGTTATGTATGTGTTCTATCTTCTAGTTAGGCATTATATACCATAGGACTAGTCAAGGAAACACTTAGAGGAATTCTAGGAAGTCTTGATCTTGGATAATATGAAAGAATCGAATGTGTTACTCGTGTATTTGTATGTTGAAGTTAATGTAGTTTTTATTTAGAATGTATACTTGTAAATTGAATAAGTCTTGGCTTAATTCTTCTATATGGGGCGTCACATATGATAATATGGATAAAGTTTTATAAAACTTTGGTCATTGGAAATAATAGTGGTTATTTGTTGAAGCGTAAATTTGTTTTGGTGGTTCCGGGTGTAACACCCCCAAAATGGGTCGCAGCGGAATATGGGTTTGGGAGCGTTACTTCATAATACCATTGCACAAGATATGAGAACGACCTTTAAAAGTGTCGTTTAAAACCGATACATTGGATTTAGCAAAGTGTTTGTTACAAAAGCCCGAAGCTATACTTGTTCATTGTTAAATTATACAAAGATTCTAGTTCGAAAACAAACGTTTTCCCCAAATATGTAATGCAACCAAATCTTTAATGCTATTGACTTCCAAAATAATACCAATGTATCCCTTGCACCTCGTTACCTATTTGACCTCTGAAAACAATGCTTTAAAACGTCAACAATTTGTTGGTATATCATAGGTTTGTAAAAGTATGAGGTAGGGGATCCGCAATTGTTTAGAGTTTGTGTATTGCATGTATTACAATTATCAAAACAGTAAGTATTGCATGGTATACAATATCCAAAACAGTAAGTATTGCATGGAATACAATATCTAAAATAGTAAGTATTGCATGGTATACATATTTAATTTCAGTAAGTATTGCAGGGTATACAATATCAAAACAGTAAGTATTGCCATGGTATGCAATATCCAAATAAACAGTAATAGTATTTCAAGTTACTTGCGTCCCAATTGTAAACAAAGCATGTTCTACCCAAAAAAATATATTTAAAACCAGTATAAACCATGGGCTATAAACTCACCACGGTGAAGGTTAATCAATAATATACTTCACACGTGAAAGTGCGTCCACTAATATGCAGAATGCAACCTTATACTGATGTTATGATTGATGGAAACACAATCTAAACCCTTACTTTAGATTACAAAACACAATCTTACACAAACTTGAAACCCTAGTTTTCCAAGAAAACACCCTAAATCTTGAAATCACTTGATAAATCTTGCAAAGGCTTAGCCAACCCTTCAAAACACCTTAGGTTATCATAGGAAGGATGTGTGTATGCTTGTATGGTCTTAGAAAATCAAGCTATGGATTGTCTAATTTGGGTGTTTGTAGTCGTGGCTATGTAGGAGCCAAAAGAGAGAGATAAGTTGATTTTTGGTAAATGGAAATGTGTTGTGTCTTGCTATCATTATATGTATGTAATATATATGTAAAAGGGTAGTCAAAGGTAGTAAACAAGCCATATCTATGCAAGATAGGGGTTGGATGGTCAAGGGACAAAGGGAGGAAATTGGGGTCTTTGGTCAAATAACACTATCTAGTCCAAGCCTTAATGCGCCCTCTCGCTCTCTCGTCTGTCTCTCTCTCATAGTACAAAGCTTTAAGTGGTTCATTTGTGTGATCCTTGTCTCCCTGGACTCAATATACACAAAATTTATGGGGGCGGGGGTATATGTTGTATTTTTGATAATTGACAAATATCTTGTATTATTTACAAGTTGCAAGTTGTAGTTTTTTTAGTCATAAAGGTATAACTTGAAATGTATAAGTCTTGTTTTATTTTTATTATGTACAAAGTAACTAATAATATTAACTTGGGTAAAGTTTAACAAAACTTTAGTGTAGAATGTAAAATATAAGTATTGTTGAAGAGTAGATTAATTGTGGTGGTTCCGGGTATGCCTAAACGTAATTTTATCGCGAAGCGTTACATAACTTTATGCAACCAATAAAATTACAATGAACAAATTTAATAATCATCCTCAAAATAATTACTTAACACTTGCTTGATGTAAACATTTAATTGTTTGATGCCCGTTTACATTGAACGATATTTTTTAGCTTACGCGATTTAACTTAACGATTACGATTTAAAAGCAAACGCGTACAATATTAAAAATAAATAGTAAATTTATTGACGACGTCAATGACCCTAAAACACGGGGTGTTATAGTCTCCCCCCGTTAAGTGAGCCTTCTCCTCAAGGCTTAAGACGCGGCACTTGAAGATGGTGCGGTCTTTGTGAATAGGTGTGGGTAATAATTTTTTTTTATATGAACAGTAACTCCAACGGCTATGAACAGTAGCCCCAACGGCTACTTTCTGTCTTTAAATACCAAATTTTGTATCTCCATTCTTGCATACAACGCTTAATCTTTCACTTACTTTTTCTCTTATCCTTCTCAAAAATGTTGCACATCATCACGCTCTTGGCGATAGCGACCGCAATAGCACTCGGCATTTATCTTGCCTACTTCCCACACGAAGAAGGATTTTAGTATTTGGCCTTTATTCTAGCAATTCTCATGCCCCTCAACGTTCTTGCAATTGGCGTGGATCTCCTTTGGAAGAAATAGATATTATGGCTTGGGGTGGGTTGTAATAAAGCTTGTATTTCCTTTTTGTCCTTATGTAAGTCTTATTACTAGATGATACAACGGTTGTTGTGGCAATAATTCTATTGTTATTTTCTATTTTTATGTCATTTGAATATTTGTTACACGCACCTGGTAAACTCATTTGCATTCCCCTTTCGTGTGCTTTAACTTGAGTTTTAGGATTTGTGATGTTGGTTTAATATTTATTGTCGCGACCAAAGCTCGACTTCTAGCGGGCTCTTTTTTTTCCCTTTTGTCTTAACGCGTCAGTTATAACATCTTTCTTAGAGTGATGACGACTTTATAAACTTGGTGGGTGTCGTTAACTACCAAATCTATTGGTATTACGTATTCGTCGAAAATGATGAATTGGTATATTCCTTAATGGCGAGTAAACTTGTTAGTGGATCATCCTAGGGTGACTAGGGATGCGTCTTGACTTTTGGACATAGGATTTTTGATATAATAAAAGATGTTCGACTTTATATAGTACGGTGGTGTAAGAGTTTACTTAGTGATTATTATTGTCAGTTTGGTTTCTCGCGATGATTACATTTTATGAATACGCACACGAACTTGATTATCAAATAGAAAAATTGTCTTTGAATGATCAGAAGTTTGTAAAGTGACTACTCCTGCATGGCAAGGTACTTTCCTGAATTAGTCAGAGTTGATCAGGGCATGTATATTGAGAACTAAAGATGCATTGCTCATTTTTGGTTCAAATGGAGTTATGATTTCTTGATATTCGGGAGGAAGTTAGTTTGCAAGAGTAAAATAATGAATCTAAGTTTAATATTGAAAAAAAATTATAATACGATACAATTGATAATATTTAAAGTTCATTCGTACAACGAACATTTAAGAGAATTCAACGAGAAACTCCTAAGGAGATAAAGTTTAAGATAGTTCAACTTGGGTTATAGGCAAAGCGTGACAACTTTCTCTTTACGTTTCAATCTCATCCTCTATGTTGTTAATGTCTTGTTGAGTTTCTCTACTCAAAGGATACACCATTCCACGTGCCTCAGTACCCTTCAGCTGGTTTCCATGGTTCTGGTTCTTTATCCCCGGGCAATCACTCCTGTAGTGCCCTGGATTCCCACATTCATAGCAAGTGAGGGTTCTTTGATTCCTAGAGGCAGCAGGATTCCTACAATCCCGAGTCATGTGGCCAATCTTCTTGCAATTCCCGCACTTTACAGTACATGGACCATTGTGGTGCAGCTTGCACCTGTTGCACAATGGAAGAGTTCCAGCTACTCCTTCCTTTCACCAGTCTAGAGGAGTACGTCGAAGCCTACATTTTTTCTCTTGGGAGATTGTTGTAGAGGCTTGGTTGTTGTTGTCAAGTTTCCTCTTATTCTTAGGATTGAAGTTCAGCAGAGTGCTGATCTTTTTGTCCATCAACTCTGTTGCCATTTCAATAGCTTCCTGCATGGTTTTTGGTTTTGACGCCACAACACTTCCGTGAATCATGTCGGGCAACCCACCGACATACCTTTCAACTTTGTCAGACTCTTCAAGAAACAATCGAACACACAACAATGCTAGTTCCTGGAAACGTTGGTTGTACCTTATTACGTCGGTACCTTTTACTTTCAAATTCCACAACTCAGCTTCAAGCTTCTTCATCTCGTTCCTTGGATAGTACTTGTCGGTCATTTTCTTTTTCAGTTATGTCCAAGTCATTGCATACGCAACATCCTGACCAACAATCCTAATGTGGGAATTCCACCACGTCAGAGCACCTGCTAAAAGAGTACAAGTGGAAAACTTGATCTGATTCTACCACAGTGCAGTGGCTTATGCGAAACATCAGTCTCCATCCTTTCAATCATTGAGATAGTTCGACAATACTCCCTCAGTGCCTTTGAAAATAAGAGGTTGGCACCTTCATGAAAGTCTTGGTGAGTGCATACTAGAGCAACAGTTCAATCCTTCTGACAACCGTTCCCGAAGGATGGTTGTCATCGCCATTATCTGTTTGCATAAGTGATGCCAGTGCAGCAGTACAGCTACATTGGTCAATCATTGGCTAAAAGCCTAGGCATTGTGAAGATGTGGTGTAGTTGTTGTGGCTGGGGTGGTTCTGGTTTTGGTTGCTTTCCTTGAGGCATTATTCTTCAAAATCAGAAGGTAATAAGATTAGATTAGTTATAGAATCTTCATCCGCTCAAATAAATAGAGAGTAATGAGATGATGTATGGTAAAATATAAATGTGCGCTCATGGCATACAAACGACGATGGTATGATATCATACTTGATAGTTAAGTTTATGTAGCGTTAGGACCCTACAAGCTTATAGTACTATCCTCGTCTAAAGAAATGTTCCATATTCTATATAAATAACCCTTATCATAAATAATTGTGAGTATGGAATGAATGCAAACTCATTTTGCAGATTATGTAAGGATCTTATTGTAATGTACGTAACTATAATATAAAACAAGTATATGAACTTACATGTAAGCATTTAGTAAGAACCAACTAATGCAAACAAACTAGTAGTAGGTGTGTCCGTGAAAAACCTTTGTATGATGCAATATTTTGAAAACGGTTATAGTCTAGCAAAACATTTGGGACCTCGGTCTCTATAACTTGGCCTGCATTTCCAATCTGTAAACACTCCCAAAATGGGTCGCAGCAGAATATGGGTTTAGGAGCGTTACTTCATATTACCATTGTACAAGATATGAGAACGACCTTTAAAAGTGTCGTTTAAAACCGATACATTAGATTTAGCAAAGTGTTTGTTACAAAAGCCCGAAGCTATACTTGTTCATTGTTAAATTATACAAAGATTCTAGTTCGAAAACAAACGTTTTCCCCAAATATGTAATGCAACCAAATCTTTACTGCTATTGACTTCCAAAATAACGACTACCAATGTATCCCTTGCACCTCGTGCCTAATTGACCTCCTGAAAAACATGCTTTAAAACATCAACAATAATGTTGGTGAATTTATAGGTTTGTAAAATGTATGAGTGTAGGGCCGCAATTGTTTAGAGTGTGTATTTCATTGTACACAATATCCAAAACACTAAGTATTACATGGTATACAATATTCAAAACAGTAAGTATTGCATGGAATATAATATCCAAAACAGTAAGTATTGCATGGTATACAATATTCAAAACAGTAAGTATTGCATGGTATACAATATCCAAAACAGTAAATATTGCATGGTATGCAATATCCAAAACAGTAAGTATTTCAAGTTACTTGGTCCAATGTAAACATGCATGTTCTCACACCAAAATATATTTAATACCAGTAAAACCATGGCGGGCTATGAATCACCTCGATGGTTAATCAATAATATACTTCACAAGTGAAAATGCGTCACTAAAACGCCCGAATGCAACCTTATAATGATGTATGATGATGGAAAACACAATCTAAACCCTTGTTTAGATTACAAACACAAGCTTACACAACTTGAAACCCTAGTTTTCCAAGAAAACCGTAATCTTGAAATCACTTAATTAAATCTTGCAAAGGCTTAGCCAACCCTTCAAAACACCTTAGGTTATCTTAGGAAGGATGTGTGTATGCTTGTATGGTCTTATAAAATCAAGCTATGGATTGTCTAATTGGGGTGTTTGTAGCCGTGGCTATGTAGGAGCCAAAAGAGAGAGATAAGTTGATTTTTGGTAAATGGAAATGTGTTGTGTCTTGCTATCACTTGTATGTATGTAATATATATGTAAAAGGGTAGTCAAAGTTAGTAAACAAAGACCAAGACTATGCAAGAGAGGGGGGTTAGCTGGTCAAGGGACAAAGGGGAGGAAATTAGGGGTCTTTGGTCAAAATAACATGATCTAGTCCAAGCCTTAATGAGTTGGTGTAGTACAAAGCTTCAAGTGGTTCATTTTTGTGCTCCTTTTCTCCCTAGACTCAATATACACGAAATTTATGAGGGGGAGTATATGTTGTGTTTTTTATATTTAACAAATATCTTGAAATGTATAAGTCTTGTTTTATTTTTCTTATGTACAAAGTGACTAATAATATTAACTTGGGTAAAGTTTAACAAAAACTTTAGGTGATGGAATGTAAAATACGTATTTGTTTGGAAGCGTAGATTATTGTGGTGGTTCTGGGTATGCCTAAGTATTTTATGCGAAGCGTAATCCCCCAACTTTTTATGCAAAACCATAAAAATACAATGGAACAAAAGTTAATAATTATCCTAAAATAATTACATATAACACTTGCTTGATGGTAAAACATTTAATTGTTTGATGCCTGTTTACATTGAACGATAATTTTTAGATACGCGATTTAATTATCGATTACGATTTAAAAATAATCGCGTGACAATATTAAAAATAAATAGTGAATTTATTGACGGCGTCAATGACCCTAAAACACGGGGTGTTATACCGGGAATACCTAAACTTAATTTATCGCGAAACGTAACACTTTACGTAACCGATAAAAATAAACTGAACATTTTTCAAACTTTCGACACTTTTCGACAAAATTCCAAAATCTCAATCTTTAACGTTTACTAAAACATTTTTCCCAAAATAATGTTCAATATCACTTCGTAAATACATTTCACTTTCAAAAGTCCGTCAAAAACTCTTAAAACGATTAAATATTGCTTATTGGGCTTTAAGGCCCAACACGGGTCCATTTAGGTATTTATACGTCCAAAAACACGATCCAAGCCCAAAACCAAGGTCCATTTATATACAAGCTCATACTAATAAGTAGAAAATAATTCGTACCGCATTAAGCCAACAAATAAGCCACGACTTATTTGTGCTTATTGGATCGTGAGCCCAAGAGCTCAAAAATCAAGTCCGTAAGCTTAAAAATAAGCTAGTACCCTACGTATAGTATTTGGTTACTACCATAAGCTATATAAATAGTCCACGAACATACGCCATACCACAAAAATAATCAAAATCACTTCCCTTGTGATTTTAAAATAAAACGTGAGCATATAAGCTAAAAATAAGCCACGAAAGCCCACAAAATAAGCTATACAAGCTATTATACTAAATTAGCTATCTAGCAATATATATTTCTCAACCAACATGACCACAATATCAAAACTAACAAAACCTCTTTGTTTCTTTTTATGTTTGACGCAACCAAACACACCCTTTTATCTATTTCGTTTCCAAAAAAATCGATTTTTACGACGATCAACTTGTACAACTAGCATCTATGCATCAATATAAACCCAAAAGGACAAACGAAATTTAAATTTGGAAACTTACAAGAAAATCTTCAAAAATGTAGATTTTGACACGAACCGGACAACCCAAACGTTGTTTAAATGAATACCCAAATACTCGTATCAACCCAGAATATCACGTTCTTGATCAAAGTTAGAAAATTTATGGTGGTTTGTGATGGTTTTGGGTGGCGGACGAACACACACACACACACACACACACACACACACACACACACATATAAGTGTGTGTTTTGTTTTTTTGAAAGGATTATGAGAAATGGGGAATGGAAAGCATCTTATGTACAAATTTAGGACAAGATTAGCTAAAATTAAGCCACCATGTCTCCCTCTCCTTATCTATAACCGGTTAGGGATCCTAGGGGGTTTCGGGTTCTTCTTTTCGTGTCGGGATCACTTAAAAGCTCATGAAACTCAACCGTAAATTATTCCCTAAAGTTAATTAGCATTTTTATTCACTTTATAAAATACTTTTCCATTAACATAGAGTATTTACACGACATATTTACACTTTAAACCCTTCAAAACTCATTTGGACATTAACAGACGTGTCGGGACTCATTTTTCGGCATTTCTCAAAATTCACTGGTCAACCACCCTGAACTTAACTAACATAATAATAACCTCTAAAAAGGACTATTATTCACAATAAACCATAAATTACCACAATTCTCATAAAATCACCACCATCAACACGGTACAAAATCTGAATAAACTAACAAACGTCGAATAGTCAAAGGACTAAAAATAAAATATTCAGAACACAAAAGGGGCAAAGGTTACAGTATGTTTCTCATCTATCTATTTAACTTTGTTATTATGAACTCCGTAGCCATGAGAGGCTAAACCTCTTATGACTACTCGGTGATGTTATTTTAATAAATAAGCATTTGGTATTGCTACGATCTTGTTAATCTTAAGCTTGCATTGAAATCCTATCGTGTTTAATCTTGTAAACTTTGTTAATCAACTTTTGTGGAAACAAGAAGGGGGCTTGAATAGGTTTTAC